>JAMPIV010017010.1:0-197500 GCA_024509875.1 Oreohelix idahoensis | reverse complement strand
ATTGGAGGAAGTCTTTTCCCACATAAAGAAATTCACAAATTAACATGGGAATCACCAAATGGTTGGGACAGAAACCAGATAGACCACATCATGATTAACGGTAGATGGAGACATGCATTACAAGATGTGAAGGTAAGAAGAGGTGCAGATGTGGGAAGTGATCACCATTTAGTAGTAGCAAAACTGAAAGTGAAACTAATAAGAGCTATACCAAATGTAACTACACAGAAAAGGTTTGATATCAGCAAATTGAAGGACCCTCTTACCAGAAAAGCTTTTGCGGCCGACATAAAGAAACGATATCAATTTGCCAAAAGTCAGGAAAGACATTGACTGATGATATAGACCAGAAATTCAACACCATTTCAACAATATATAAGGAATGCAGCAAATAATGCTTGGGATTCCAGGAAAGGAAGAAGCAAGACTGGTCAACACCAGAAACATTAAACACCATAACGATGAGAAAGAAAATGAAAAGAAAGAAAACAGAAGCGAAGTCCCCCAGGTTAAAGCAACTATATAGCGAACAGTATAGTCAGCTGGACAAGGAGGTTAAACGCCAATCCCAAGCCAACAAAAGGAATTTCCTAGACGATCTTGCAAGACAGGCAGAAGAGGCAGCACTGAGAAATGAACAAAGCACAGTATACAAAATAACTAAATTCATCAGCGGAAAACGAGGTGCAAACAATATTACATTAGTAAGAGATAAGCAACTTCTGTCCCATAACCGTAATCAGATGCAGGACAAATTGAAAACACTCGATGAGAGGTCACAGCAATTGGGTCTGAAAATACACAGGGAAAAGACAAAGATAATGAGAATAAATGCAGGTAATGATAACAGGGTTTAACTTGAAGAAGCACCAATACAAGATGTAGAATCGTACATATATCTTGGCAGCAATATAGACAAAGTTGGAGGGACAGACAGTGATATCAAAATAAGAATACAAAAAAAGCAAGAGGAGCTTTCATTGCATTGGGAAATATATGGAGATCAAGAGAGAAATCCAATCCAACATGAAATAAAGAATCTAAATGGTATGACAAGGTTACCAACGTAGAACTGATGACAAGAACTAGACAAGTGCCAGTGGAACAAGAGATGAGAAGAAGACGATGGCGATGGATAGGACACACACTGAGGAAACCTGTTGATAGCATTACAAGGCAGTCCTTGTTCTGGAACCCCCAGGGCAAGAGAAGCAGAGGTAGACCAAGAAGCACATGGAGAAGAGAGTTGGAAACAGAGGTGAAAATGATAAGGAGAACATGGAAAGAACTTGAGATGATGGCACGTGACAAGAGGACTTGGCATGTTTTTGTTGAAGGCCTATGCTCCTTTGGGAGTGGAGGGTTATGAATGAATGAAGAGATAACGAAAGAAAGGCTGACCAAAAACAACTTGGCGGAGGACTGTGGAGGCTGAGATGCAAAGAATGAACCAGAGTTGGGGCATTGTACGAAGGATGCCCACCGACCGAGCAAAGTGGAATCAATTTGTTGTTGCCCTACAAGATGCCACTAGGCGTGATGGCCACTGACTGCTTTGACGGTCGGGGGCTAAGGATCAAAGAAGAGAAGAAGACATCTTTCCTTTTGTTAGAAACTGTACAAAGTAGCATCAACCAACAAACAGCCCAAAATAGCATCAACCAACAAACAGCCCAAAGTAGCATCAACCAACAAACAGCCCAAAGTAGCATCAATCAACAAACAGTACAAAGTAGCATCAACCAACAAACAGCCCAAAGTAGCATTAATCAATAAACAGCCCAAAGTAGCATCAATCAACAAACAGTACAAAGTAGCATCAACCAACAAACAGCCCAAAGTAGCATCAACCAACAAACAGCCCAAAGTAGCATCAATCAACAAACAGTACAAAGTAGCATCAACCAACAAACAGTCCAAAGTAGCATCAACCAACAAACAGCCCAAAGTAGCATCAACCAACAAACAGCCCAAAGTAGCATCAACCAACAAACAGCCCAAAGTAGCATCAACCAACAAACAGCCCAAAGTAGCATCAACCAACAAACAGCCCAAAGTAGCATCAATCAACAAACAGTACAAAGTAGCATCAACCAACAAACAGCCCAAAGTAGCATCAACCAACAAACAGCCCAAAGTAGCATCAATCAACAAACAGTACAAAGTAGCATCAACCAACAAACAGCCCAAAGTAGCATCAACCAACAAACAGCCCAAAGTAGCATCAATCAACAAACAGTACAAAGTAGCATCAACCAACAAACAGCCCAAAGTAGCATCAACCAACAAACAGCCCAAAGTAGCATCAATCAACAAACAGTACAAAGTAGCATCAACCAACAAACAGCCCAAAGTAGCATCAACCAACAAACAGCCCAAAGTAGCATCAACCAACAAACAGCCCAAAGTAGCATCAATCAACAAGCAGCCCAAAGTAGCATCAATCAACAAACAGTACAAAGTAGCATCAACCAACAAACAGCCCAAAGTAGCATCAACCAACAAACAGTACAAAGTAGCATCAACCAACAAACAGCCCATACCAAAACCAGAAAGTCTACTCCAGCTTGCACCAAATGTTCTATCCGTTGTCTGTCATCCTCATGTGTTCCAACAGCTGCACCTACAATTAGTTGTTTCCTAAAGAGGAATAAATAATCATAATTGTTATAGTGGTATCTAAAATAAAATTGGTAATAGAAATTGATTAATAACAACTGATATGAAAGAGCAAGATAAGTCACATTTCATTGTTCTCATTCAGTCACTAATACTCACATGGGGAACTATTCATTTTTCTAAATGTGACAAATGTTAACAGCTAAGTTCAGCCTTGTTCCCAGTTCATCCATATGTTTACAAATGTTGATTTGTGCTTGCACATATTGCATAAATATATACATTTATATTTACAAAATAGTAACACCAGATGGCGGAATAAGCAAGAACATCTGAATGAATAAAGCCAAAATAGCCTCTGCCAATCTAAATACAGGCATACCTCAGAGTTATTGCGAGTTCGGTTCCAGACAACCGCAATAAAGCGAATATCGCAATAAAGCGGGTCATACCCATTTTTTTGGGGCTTCCCAGTGCATATAAAAGCCTAAAATCATGTTTACAATATGTCTATTAAATGCGCAATAGCGCTAGGTCTAAAAAAAAAAAATGTACTGTAAAATTAAAAATACTTTATTGCTAAAAAACACGCTAATCTTCATCTTCAGTGAATCGTAACCTTTTTGCCAAAATCTAGTGGAAGAAGAAGGCACGTTCTAATAAATAATAAATGAATAATTTGAAAACAATAGTGCAATAAAGCGAGGTATGCCTGTATCTGGAAATCTTCCCAGTACAGTACAAACACTGAATTAAAAATATATGAGAGTTGCGTAATTTTTGTAATTCTGTTTGGTGCAGAATGCTGGAGAGTAGCAGAAAAGGAAACATGCAAACTGTCCTCTTTCCACCCAAGATGCTTAAGCAAAATTCTTCGATTTGTCTTGCCAAACACTATCACCATACAAGAACTGCTAACTTGGAGCCAGCAAGAAGGTATGAGCACCATCATAATGGGTAGATGCTAGAATTGCGTTGGCCACATTGTCACGATGTGGATTTAGGTTTAGAGTTTGTCTGAGTATAGAGACAAGACCCTAGTTATGAGAAAGTCTGAGAAGATATATTTTGTATGAGAAATGACAGCGACTGTGGTAAGATGAGACTTATAGCCTAGAGGGTGAGAACCTAGATTGATTCTCCCTCGCCACTCGCGACTTAGTTAAGAGCTATTGACTCACCACCTCTGACTACCATAAAGGAGATAAGGTTTCACTAAAGTCTACAGACACAACTATACAGACAAGCATATACGTACAGTATAGTTATAGAGAAACTGATCCAGTGTACATTTTATAGTTTATTAAACAACAAATAAATAACACTGCAAAATAAATAATGTGCAAGGTCGAACACCTGGAAAAAACCAAAACAATTAAAATGACAGACAATATAACCAAACACTTTCACCATCTCTTTCAACCTGCATGGGAAAAATAATTAAGGATTAAACACACTGTACTTGGTGGGGGTCTCTAAGTACGAGCCACCACTCCTAACTATCCTATTATTAATTTTAAATCTAACCCACTGTCCGGCTGCAGACGTAACTAAATGTCTACACAAATCTGAATGTACTATATAAGGTCCTACACAGCTAATCACAAGCACTGATCCACTAACGGACTTCTTCAGGGCTAACTCAGAGGCTGTCCTCTAACTCTGTCTGTCTATGACTCTCTAGCTTGTCTCTCCTCTGCTACTGCTCAGTGTCTCTCTGACACTGCCGTTTTCTGCTTGGTGGTGTCTCCGTTACGCCCCTCTTGTTAGCTTTCGGAAAGGAATGATTTCCCTGTCTCCCTCCAAACTACAGATGCTGATGACTTTCTTATTAAGAACGAGGAACTTGACTCGGGATGTAAATGCTTCACTGCTGATGAACCTTCTTTCACTTGCCCAGTTAACCCTCTTTAGGTTTAGGACAAACGGCTTTATTATGGCCGTATTCAACAACGACACCAGACCACATGCCTAATTGGTGTGTTATAACGAACCAAGAGCTCCAGATTTTAAGAAAACCCGTTCCCGCTGAAGAATGTGCTTCACTGTATGAGAACTTCGTTCTTTTACTGGTACAGACGTACTGGTGCCAGTATTTCTGCGTCACCAGTTTTCTCGAGCCCTCGGCTCCTGAGAAGGCAAATCCGTGTTAAGTTGTAGGGCAGTTTACACCCTCCCTATGTGCCGTGAAAATGCTGTGAACAAGAAAATAACCACACTATACAACAAATTCAAAACATTCTCATCCCTAACATATAATCACCTTAAATTAATACATCTCCCGTCTTCCCCCTAAATTAATACCTCTTCCCTACACAAATCTATGCACAAACGATAAACAAATATTCCTACCCAAGGGGTCAAACTAATCTACCGTCTTCTCCTATCTCTTCCCCCACCTCAACGTAAATATCTGTCTGGTAGGAAAACCCCTAGACACAGGCTGACCTAAATCTTTTGTGCTAGGCTTGCCTCGGTGTCAAAACATTTAGCTTCGTTGAAGTGAAACATTCCCCGCCCCTACTTTCTATTAAAGACTGACCCGGGAAAGTCATCAATTAACACAATATAAACACACTGTTGCTACCCCAACTCAGTAATATTAATTACATCCCTTACACCCCTGTCTCCTGACTACACAACAACTTAATACACAATTAAATAAAATACACAAATACGCTCGCATATATACACTGTAAATTATCATAATCAAAATGCGGGTGACACAGACCTCCTATTACATATTACAGAGCACCCGTTTACCTTAGCACTTATCCTCACCTAGTTAATATCTCAAAATCATTACACAAATCATAGATACTACTAGCTTATTTCCAAGAAAATCATAGACACTACTTACACTACATTCTATCGTTTAGCATAAGTAGCAATTGATGGCACTTCTGTTTAATAAAATTAAATTAACTCCCAGAAGAAAAAATTTACTTTACCCTGCTAAGATCTATTATGAAGCGAAATATCTACGATGCTAATTAAGATGTACACGTACCCAATTATCGAATTTCTCACTTAGAGCAGACGATATGACGTAGTTTTCACGGCAGCAAAATTTTTAGACCAGAGAACGCTAACCAAATTTAATGCTACTTATATAGTAAAATATTATGATGAAATAAGACGTGATGAGTCATCGCGTGGCGTCTCTCTGGGCTGACCTTTAACCAATTATATTGCTGCATTTAAATCAACTCTGACCTCCGCCAATGATATCGTAAACTAACTCATGTTTATTCTGCTCCCGCGCAACTTATTGCGTCACGTGAGATAATACTACTGACCATTCACGTTACCAAAATTAAATTTGATTGGTTATAGCGTAGAACCTAGGTCGTTTTTCTGCCCCCATTCCCCCGTTTAAACTGGGTGGGTGTTCCTAACATTGGAAAATTTACCCAGCCTAATAATATAACTCAAACGCCTGATAAAATAACGCAATTACTTACAGAGAGAAGAGGACTGGGGCAAAACTGAAATTAAAACCCACAGTAACTCCTCATAAATAAACGCAAATAATACATGGAGAAGAAAAATGGGGCCCGTTGAAAATAAATTCACAGTAAATCCTCACACACATCCTCAGAAGAAACCATGACACCATCTCTGGAATTGCCATGCTATGGACTCCAGAAGGAAAGCAAAAGAAGACAGGCTGGGCAAAAGTAACCTGGTGGAGAACTATGGAAGCAGAGATGCAAAGCATGAACTAGAGCTGGGGCACCACATCGAGGATGGCAGCCGACTGAGCAAGGTGAAGACAGTATGTTGCTGTCCTACAAGACGCCACCAGGCATGATGATCACCGATTGCTCTGTCAGTCAAGGATCAAAGAAGAATAACCTATTGTTACGTATGTTTGTACACCACAGCGGTCTACTTGTTAGTAGCTTTTAATTGCTCTAACAATGCAGTATTATATGGAGTTTCGCCTTCCAAAAATATGTGACGTCATACTCTAGCAGACGATGGACAGGGGGACAAAAAGAGAGACTGTTAGCTTTTGGTCATTCTTCCATGTGTGGTCTTTGTGACAAGACCTAGTGTGTTCGAGCTCTAAGCGAATGATGGATAAATGCTGTCCAAAGTGTATCTATTACAGAATGTGTATTCCTAAGGACTGCCAGAGATGTCTGGTTGAGTAAGGAAAGTATCTATTGAATATTTGCAGCTTTTTATGGTTCGCTGATAGGTCTGAGTGAAAGACTGTATCACGACGTATATGGACAGACACATAGATATTTACTCATATTCTATGCTGATAAAGCTAGATCATATTGAGCATTATAATAATAGATCCTGTGTCGATCTGATAAATAATGGAGCTCACTTTTTATGTCAATAAAATTGTCACATCATCACAGAAGAGTTCTTATTTAAAGTGTGCACATCACTGTCGCTGATTGAATGTGTAGGCCTCTCTGCAAGGCTATTGGCCAGATTAAACTAACATCCATCATACCATTACATACAAAGATGAAGAAGATAGTGAGCGCTACAACTTGGGGGCCAAGGCCGACTACTGGGAGCCAAGATTCGTGAAATTTTGAACTGTTCTATGCTGCATAATTATAGACGCCTTCAACGGCAAGGTCAAGGTTGTCATCTCACTTCTGCGTGTCTGCACAAGGGACACTGACACACTGTGTAAAGGAATGTTAGTCATTTCCAGTGTCTACTTTTGATGACATTATAGTCAACAACATGGCTATAGATGCTTCTACTTCAAGTATTTGAAGAGTTTCAACGAGTTTCTGCACGTGCCAGGCGTTTTGGAAGACATTTATGATACGACCCAATTCAAGTTTCAAGCTTCAAAATGGCGAGCTGCTGGCTTCGTACTGCGTGAAGGACAGTGGATGCAGACCGGTTGTTTCTGATACCTCGGAGTATCATTGATCTCCCTGTATTTTTATGAGTGACAGTATTGCATTGCAAGGTTGTGCTCCAACAGCACAATTCTACGTTCGCACCAATATGTGTTTTACAGCACAAGATTATTTGAAAATGACACTAGTGAGGTTACTGGGGTTTGCTCAATCTGCATTCTCCTACTCTAGCACCAACATAGGTTGACAACACAGATTTTCTGCAACAAATGACATTGGTCTTGAATGGGACTCCAGCACAAAATCCAGGGAGATAACCAATAGAATATTCTGCTATCTAAGGGACATGTCGGACTATACACTAACTTTTATGTCAAAATCTCCAGTGATCTTGGGAGAAACTCTAGTGACTACTATAAGTGGATTCTAATCCTTAAAGGACATTTGTGAAGGAAATACGGTGATTTTCTCTGATTGGAAAAGATTGACAATTTACTGACATTTTATTTAAGAGCCAATAATACTCATTTACTATAGTATTTTGATTAACACATACAGTTGTTGAACTATCTCCTACTATAAGCTCTTAATTACTGATTTAAATACAAATCATAGAGTGCACATTATTTCTTCACCTAACACTATGCATTGCATTGCTACCATAAAATCAATACAATATATACAACGCGCTGCCCCACACTGCGGCTCGCACAAAAGCTTTACTCGAGCAGATCAACTGGGAAATTGTCGTACTGTGGCACCAGCTTTTGCAATTCCTCGTCAATGAATGGCACCGTCAGGGTACTGTCACGAAGTGGATTTAAGACTAGAGGCTGCCTCCATATAGTGACACGACTCTAGTGGAAGGAAAGACTAAGGAAATAGATTTCAGAAGAAAATAACAGTGACTGTGGGAGATGAGGCTATTGGCGTCAAGGGTCGAGAACCAAAATTGACTCTCCCTTGCCACTAAGTGACGTAACGTTTTGCGATAACCTCACTACCTCTAGCTACTAAGATTGGGATAAGGTTTAATTACTTAACACCACAGACACCACTTACAGACAACATGTAGGTTGAAGTAAGTGACTGATCCAGCCTTGAAATTTACAATGGATTTTATTTACACCACAGAAAAATTCATATAACATACTACAAAATAGAATTTAACATGCGTGTTCACACACCTGGAACACACACACACCTGGAAAGAACACACACAATAAAGTACAGTGATTTAAGTAAGGTAACCCCCGTCGCCCTCCCCTCAACCTGTAAGGAAGAAAGGTAAATAATACAACATTAGGGTTAAGTGGGATCTCAATCCTTCAGATCCACCTTACAAAAAGAGAAAAATCAGCCGACAAGAAAATACCACTATCTAACTACTACTGTCGGTCTGTCTGCAGACATCACAAATCTGAAATTTCTACACAGCTTCTCTGCCGTGGACGAATTAACCATTTTCTGGCTAACACACTGTCCACGAAAAGAACTCTTCCATCCTCTCCTACACAACTTAAAGATGAAATGCTGAGTCCTAATGTTATGTTCAGTGTCTGTCTGACACTCCTAGTTCCTACAGAAACGACTCCTCCACTACTCTCCTTCTCTCTATCTATCTGGGCCAGTTAAGAGGGATGTTAACCCTTTCCCCTCTTCTCCGCCTGTTGTAGCTGCTGACTTGCTTGGTAAACTAAACTCGAGACGTGGTCTATTGCTGCTTCCAAAGAGACGAATTATTACTTTACAGTAGCCCGGATACCCCTCTCGTGGGCTCAAGGCTGTCGGGATTATTATGCCCGAAATTCACGACACTTTTTAGGCCCTGCGCCTAGGATCAGTGTGTGCTTAATATGAGCGTAACTAGCACCGAATTTTGGTAAGAACATCTGTTCTTGCTGAAGAAGTCTGTGCTTCCAGCTCCCTGCTCTCTTGAGTACAAAGACTTTTTTGCACCAGTGACCCCCTTGTCACCACTCCGCTTTCTTTTCTGGCTCTGCCGACTCTTCTTCTCCTGAGAAGACCGGCGAACTTCTAGTCAGCTGAAGGACTAATGTAGCCCTAGCTGCCACGCCTGGAAAATATCTGCTGTGGACAAAACAATAACAAATATATATCGCACAACAAATTTCCCATATCCTTAACACTTAACTCCCTTAACTCTCAATCTTTAACACTTAAATCCCAACTCTTCAACCACTTAAGTCTCAAATCTCTAACACTTCGTCTCCATGAATTCACCATTATAAACATATGTCTATTTGATAAGGACTAATTAAAAATCCCAACTAGACCCGTAACTGCTGACTTCAAAATATAGGTTTTACCCACACAGAGAAAAATACACAATTTCCCCTGCTCTAACATTTAAAGTCACTCATTCTGAACAACAGCGTTACACAAATTAGTCCGCTGGTAATTTACACACACTTGAACAATTAAATACACACCAAAACCCTAGCGTATTATTCGCTAATATTATAACTCAAATATTGAGAAATCTTCACCCACGTGTCGGGAATATTATTTACACCCGATTCTGATAACAATGTACATTAAAATCTCTAAAGGAACTGAAATCCTATTTTACCATGCATACCCCGCTATCTCCCCTCTCCTTCCGTCATCAGATTCACCCCACTAAAAAAAGACACGCAGCACGTGCTTAGGTACCCCTCTCCAAATCCTCGAAAATCACAATGAAATTACGTGCATCGTGTCTCAAAATTATGGTATTTAACATCTCACATCGTTAAGCTTTCATTATCTCATAAAAAGAATGAATGCACTCTGATAATAATTTAGATAAGAGGGTAACTCATGGCATGTCCGTTACGAACTAAAATTAATTTAATTCCGCGAGCGTGTTTTTACGCTGCACCATTTAAAATTCACAAATCCAGGAAAAATAAATACCCCTGTCTTCTGACAAATAACAGTAATACTAATTAATACAAACAGCTACTCTGAGGAAACTATCAAAATTCCCTACTACCTTTTCACAAAATACCTACTTGCGCTGTCAGTTATATTCAGTTAAAAATGTTAGCATTGATGGCTCTACTTATATGAATTAACTTTAACTCCTAGAAACAAACTCTGCAAAAATCTTGTAAACTATTAAAGCTAAATTAACTTCATATTTACCAGCACGAATTTCTCTCGAAAGAGCAAGTCGGCTCTGTGGCAGTTCTTTCCCAAGGCGTAGAAGTTCAAAAAATCTCCGACTTCTGCCAGGGAACCCCGCTTATTTATTACCCGAGACCACGCTACGCGTGCGTCACTCCCTGGCTTTGTTCTTAAGCGGGTCGATCTATGAACCAACCAACGTGCCAGGAACCGACTGTGGTCATGATCTAAATTTAGAACTTACGGTCAAGCGGAAAATTCTGTTGCACGCGCTCATTGAGAAAGGACCAGAAATGCTCTGCCATTTTGTTACACTAGAAAATCTCTACATGAACGAATTATCTTAATGAAACAGCGCGCTGGTGCCAGTCTAAAAGTTAAAACTACTATCTCTTCTAGAAACTGTAATACTTAATCTACACAAAAAATCCAAACTCGATTATTATACAAAGAGAAATAAAAAAACGAATAAGATAAAAATCCCACCGTAATCCTTCCCTGAAAAACGTAAATAAATGCAAAATTTAAAGACTTGGGTCCTGTTGTAAATGCAATCACATTAACTCCTCACAGGTACCCAGCCAGTTGTTGACTCCATCCATGAGCTCCTCGTTGGTTTCGAAGCGCTGGATAGCCAGCCAGACCTTCATCTTGCCGAAGAGATGGTAATCGCTTGGCGCCAAGTCCGGACTGTAAGGGGGTGGTTGAAAATCTCCCAGTTGAACTGCTCGAGTAAATCCTTTGTGCGAGCCGCAGTGTGGGGCGGCGCGTTGTCGTGCAGGAGGACGGCGCCCTTGGTGAGCATTCCACGCCTTTTGTTTTCGATCGACCTAAAAAGCTTCTTCAGCGTTTCACAATAAACTTCTGAGTTATTGTGGTCCATGGTGCCATGAATTCCGTCAACAAAATTCCCTTGCGGTCCCAGTACACTGTAGCCATCATTTTTCGGTGCGAAAATGTTTGTTTGAATTTCTTGTGCTTGTTTGGAAAATGAGTGTGCATCCACTGTTTGGACTGTTCCTTCGTCTCTGCATTCACGAACTCAACCCATGTCTCGTCCCCAGTCACGATTCTGTCGAGAAATTTGTCCCCCTCTTCCCGGTAGCGCAGAAGGAACGTCAAAGCTGAGCCCATTCTTTGAGCTTTATGAACATCAGTCATTGTTATACCCACCATGCACAGAACTTGTGGTAACCCAAATCTCTCTGTGATAATTCGAAACTTAGTCCTCGAAATTTGAGGAAATTCAGCAGAAAGATATGAAATCGTGAAATGACGCTTTTCACCCACAACTTGGTCAACTTTTTGAACGAGTTCATCAGTCACAATTGAATGTCGTCCTTGTCTCCCCTCGTCATGCACATCTGTGCGCCCATCCCTGAATTTCCTGCACCAATCCCTCACAGAACTGTCACTCATAACGTTATCCCCATACATACGAAACAATCAACGATAAATCTCGGCGGTGCTGTGTCCTTCTGCTTGCAGAAAACGAATCACACCACGAACCTCACAGCTGGCAGGAGTGGCGATGACAGGGTCCATGTTTATTCGGTCGCTACGTGTGAACAACTGAAACTGTGGGTTTGCGTGTAGTGAGATAACACAATACTGATTGCTGCAGGCAATGCGCAGTGTCGCTATGGCAACCAGTTTATCTTTACCAGCCAATCGGAAGTTGATTTTGGAATAGCCCTCGTGTGTGTGTGTGTGTGTGTGTGTATATATATATATATATATATATATATATATATATATATATATATATATATATATATATATATATATATATATATATATATATATATATATATATATATACACATATGTATACACCTTTTTTAAACAGAACTGTTAATCTCTATGTCCGTCTGATCTTCTTCTGCTCTGATCCTTAGTCCTTAGCCACAGACTGTCAAAGCAGTCAGTGGCCATTATGCCTGGTGGTATCTTGTAGGGCAGCAACAAACTGCATCTACTTTGTTCGGTCGGCAGCCATCCTTCGTAAAGTGCCCCAGCTCTGGTCATTTTTTTGCATCTCGGCTTCCACAGTTCTCTGCCAAGTTGTTTTTGGTCATCCTCTCGCTTTCCTTCAGGGATCCTTAGCATAGCTGTTCTTGTGAAGGCATCAGGGTCTCTTCTGAAGACATTGCCAACCCAACTCCAGCGTCTGCCAACTAAGATGGTGTACATGTCCTCTTGGTTACTCAGAGTAAGTAGTTCTTGGTTAGTGATAGTATTCAGCCAAAAGAATCAGAGAATTTTCCTTAGGCACATTGTGTGGAAGGAGGACAGTTTCGACATTTCCTTCTCTGTTGCTCTCCAGCATTCTGCACAATAGAGAAGCACAGAAAGTACACTGCTCTCACATAATCTTAATTTGGTGTTTGTGCTGTACTGGGAAGACTTCCAGATGTTGCTGAGACTAGCAAAGGCTGTTCTCATTTTATTCATTCTATTCTTGATGTCTTTGCTGTCTGTCTGATGTTGAGGATTTAATCACAGTCCTACATAATGTATTATGCTGTACCTATCAGATGTTAATTTGAAGTCTACATTATTGATGCTGCGTGTATGTTTCACACAACATGCAAGCAGTTGAACATGTTTTTTTAGTAGGTACTCTTTTCTTCTTAAATCTTTTTTTTTTTTTAAACACATTAACTACTGAAATGAAAAACACGCTGTGGCGTAATTAATTTTGTTGGCTTTTTCACCCTCAAGGTGTATATACACATTAAGCTGTAGTTTTCTTAATTTTAAAACAGATTTTGATGAATATGTCATTTAGACAATAAATGATCGTTCGGTTGTAACAAGCTAAAAGAATGGTATATTTCTAAGTTATGATACATTTTAGAAATAATATAATGTGATCTGTAGACAAAAAAAACTATAAATTGTTCAAACTTCTTAACTTACCATCAAATTCTTATTTTCTAAGGCATGTAATGCTATTCTCTTGGGGATTATCAGGTAGTTTATCCAATAATAAGAAATGAAGTCAAAGAACACACAATTTGACTAATATTTACACTGTGGCTTTGGTAATCACATCTGCTCCACTTGGGAAAAAAAATCGCAAAAATTAAAATAAAATTACACGTTTGAAAAAAACACTATCTATAGCTTATTTACAGTACGTAATGTCTTACTTACTTACTTACTTAGTCGTTCCCCTTCTACCGTGAGGTGTAGAGGTTTGGAAGAGAGAGCGCCAGACTATCCTATCGGCTGTCTTCCTCTTGGCCTGGTTCCATTCTAGTCCTCGATCCTTCAAAGAGTGTCTAATGTTGTCCTCCCAGCGGACTCTGGGTCGTCCTCGGGGTCTGGATCCTTGGCTCTTTGTTTCCCATGCTTGTCGTGGTATCCGATCATCTCCCATTCTGCAGACATGGCCAAACCAGTACGTAATGTCACTAGCCTAAAATCCCACCCCCTGCAGACCCAAGTAGAACAGTCCCAACTAAGATGGTTTGGCCATGTCTGCAGAATGGGAGAAGATTGGCTACCACTGTTACGGTATTTTATTGAAGCCGTCTGCTATGTTTGGCATTGTGCTATTTCTAGGGTCACAACGTTTAATATAATTTGAGATTAAGAATTCGCAGTTGTTGAGGGCGTAAGGGTTGTTGCAGCAATTGCTGCAGGCTGGCTTCTCCTGTTAACACTTGCTAAGATCTGGCCATGTTTTATATTGCTTCAATTTATCCCTTGTTTTCTTAGTCAATTATGGTATCGTGCTGTTGGTAGTAAGTTACGCGAAGGTGGAATGAACATTTGTCAACATCATAATATTTCAATTCCCAACGTTCATAGACTTGATAAGTCATTCCTTGAGTCCACACAATTTAATACATCGATTCCATACATAAACAGTTCATACATGGTCATCATGAAGAAAATACATATTAAGTTCAGTTCGTACTTCGTATATAATTTATCTGCAAATCAGTCCTTGTCAAAAAGCATGAATTACTATAGACAGAACGTCATAACTATATGTACGCGCGGTTGGTGAAAACCAACGACCGACAGTGAGATTATGCGTCTGGCAAAATATAATTAATAAGGACTGTTAATTCATCCTGACTTAGGTTTAGTCCATTACTAACCTGTAATCATTTTATCTCTTTTCATAGTAACAGTGGACTGACCCATGTCCATACTTAAATACAATATAACTGTGTGGCACTCCATGCCTGACACTATAAGAATACAAGGACACGTCTCTTCAGTTCGACGGTCATACAAGAAAGGGTCCCGTCTCTTGGTCACGGTGCGTGACCTACCAACGCTCACACGTCATAATTCGATCGTGTGTATTTTGCTGTAAAATTAAAGAAATTTCTAAGTGCCTGCCAGGTAGTATCCTGCGGCAGATTTCGCACTAACACTGCGAGAATACGCACTTTTCCCAATATAAGTAGTATCATTGTCACGAAATTGTGCACAATGACGATATGTATTATTTGTCCTATAAACAGAATTAACTTCCTCCTTTGCCATTGACATAGTATATTTCTTGAATGATGTATCATCCTGACTGGATTGAGGATGACACCTATCATTACCAAAGGTATTCAGTTTCCTATATGTCGTAGACGTGTCATGGCTGGGCAAAGTAAAAATTTTGCCGTCAGACTTATTTGTCTTAAATTCATTATCCCTGTTCCTCCTAATCACCACATTATTCTTCTTCGTAACATCTTTGTCAATGTTGACAACGGCAACAGTTTTCTTAGGATCAGAGAACATCTTGGCAGATACTCTCTCTAGTAACCCTTCTGATGTCAGTTCATAAAAAAATAATACTATTCACAGAAAACTTACCCAAGAGATTTAGTACTATCGTTGCATTTTCGACATAGAAATGAACCATTGACTACAAACCAAGTATCTGCTTACTATATACATACGTTATACGAAATGAACCAAATCAAGAGGCAATGTATTCGTATTTACGCCGGGACTTTGGTTAGTGTCCGTTCCGGATGAAACTAGTTGAGACAATGTCAGAAATAATACTTGATGACATTTCGAACTAATTGCAGTTTGTGATAGGAATTCTTGGACGTTAAGAATATCTATATTTATTCTGAATCAGAACAATTTTTCTACTGGGAATTCACAAGGATCAATACTACGGATGGATCGTCATGTCCAATGTTGATTAATTTTAACTTAGTAGTTAAAATAATGGAAATTAAAATGAAATGTGAGAAAAAGATTCCAAAAGCGAGATCAATTAGAAATATTAAGTGAAAAAAAAAAAAATTAGTTTCTGAAGGTAAACTAAAGATGGTTCATTGACGTCCAACGGATATTGTTCTGGTGGAACTGGGATCGGACACGTCACGACACTGGTTTCGAAACCGATTCAATATTTGGATAAACCACAGACTTTCTAGTTTTAAAAGTGAAACCATGGATATTTGTCAAGCAGAAGTAACAATCAGTAGCGTGATTTGTCTTGTTCATGCATATTACTGGCACTCCAAAAGGCATCGACTTATGCATAACCAACATGCCATGTATTTGCACAAAGTCGAACAAACTGCATTTGGCTTCCAAGATTTATTTGCATCATCAACTTTCGAATCCAAATAAAGTTCATATGCTTTCTTTAGTAATGGTGTAAAGTTTTTTCTGGTGAACACGATCGGTAAAATATCCGCACACGTAAGAAAACAGATCAGCTGAATTTCTTAGTTAAGTTTCTAGAAGCCATATTTCGCTCAGATAATTATTTCAAAACACATAACTATTGGAAAAATAGCGTAAACATAAATGCATTCTTTTAGCAGTATAAAAAGTGGAATTATTTTGCATTTTATTAATTTTTAATAAGTTATGTAGTAAAAATGAAACGGAGCACATAACGGTTTCCCAAAAATATATGTATTCACAAATATCTTAAAAACCTGACGTTGTCTTTTCTCATAAAAAAAAACTGACATAAACTTTCATTTTCTTGCGTAAGAAAGAAAATAACTGTGATGTTTAATTCACTTAATTAATTATGTATAACAATTCTGTATAACATGACCGTTAGTAGATTATATGACTGTTAGTTAGTCGACATGACCACGACACTGTTCTAGACAGAACATCGTAGACCATATGTCGGGTTTTGTTAAATTTTTCATATGTTTTATTAAGATAGTTCAAAAAAATCTATCTAATAGATTTTTTTCCCCGGTGGACAGGGAATTGTTACGGTATTTTATTGAAGCCGTCTGCTATGTTTGGCATTGTGCTATTTCTAGGGTCACAGCGTTTAATATAATTTGAGATTAAGAATTCGCGGTCTATTGAACGCTATGTACACGATCGATTTATGACGTGTTGGCGTTGGTAGGTCACACATCGTGACTTAGATACGAGACCCTTTTTACGTTGACCGTCAAGCTGTGAAGACGCGTCCTTTAGACGTCCAGTGTTAGGCATTGTATTGCCACATATTTATATAAGTATTTCGAAGTAGGGACCAGGGTCAGTCCAAATGTTTGTGAATAAAGTAATATAATAGATTGGTATATAACCAACTTCTAAGAAGAATATTTCAGTCCATATGATCATATTTATCAGACGCATACGCTCATTGTCGGTCGTTGGAAACCCCAACTACGCGTGCACACAGCTATGCTGTTCTGGCGATGTTGATTCATTTTTTACTGGACACGGACTGGGAATATGATATGGATTCACAATGTACTAAATTATAGATGTATGCTATCAATGAATAATATATATAATGTCGTCATCTGTTGTTTCGTAAAATAAACGTTTGGACTCAGGCAAGGACTTACCCACGTTATTTCGGTTACGCTCAGTTTGCTTCAACTTGAGTATTGATTGTTGTTTGACCTGATGAACTCTTATTCATATGAAGTTTATATTAATGATAATGAAGCTCGTACGGAACCAACGTTTCTTTGGACACTCAGTAGTCAATGAAAACCTATGTATGGACATTAACTGAGATACTGATGAATATTCAAGCATGCACATTTAAGTAATACTAATAGAATGAAAGACCCAATGGAATAACGAAATGAACCCACGGCAACAACCACGACAAGCACGGGAAACAAAGAGCCAGGGATCCAGACCTCCAGGACGACCCAGAATCCGCTGGGAGGACAACATTTGACAATCTTTGAAGGGCCGAGGACTAGAATGGAACCAGGCCAGGAGGAAGACAGCCGATAGGATAGTCTGGCACTCTCTCTTCCAAACCTCTACACCTCACGGTAGATGGGGAACGACTAAGTTAGTAAGAATACTACTTTTTAAAGAAAGTATGTCTGATTAACCTAAAGAAGTACTTACTTTTCATCCTTAGATGCCAGAGGAAACTCTTTATTTTTCTTCATGTCTGTACGAGCTATCAATGAGACCAGCTCACCTTTATCATTAACAATAGGGAGTTTACCTGTGAGATGAAAGAGTTGACAGCAGAAAGCTGTAAATAAAATTTTACACAAACTGTTGGTCTCTCACACAGACACACATTCCATACGCACCTTTGCTTGCACATACATTTACTTTTTAATAAGTTAGATACCGCTTTCGTGATTAAATGGGTCATTTCCTGTCCCTGCTAAGAAATAGTTCACTTCCTGTCTTTGTTACTAAATAAACTAAATCCTGACATTATTTACATCTTATCTTTGTGATAAAGTGAATGATAGTGATCAATTCAATACAGTCAGATCCTGTCTTCATGACTGAATGTACAAGATCCTGTCTTCACAATTAAATGTACCAGATCATGTCTTTATGGTTAAACATTCCAGATCCAATCTTCATGATTAAACGTATCAGATCCTGTTTTCATGATTAAACGTACCAGATCCTACATTTATGAATTCATAAAAATATGTTGATTGTTACAATAACCATTAGAACTGGGTGCTGGCAACTTAGTAATGCAACAAACCTTTCTTGCTTCTCTGTAAGATAAGATTGGCTTCCTTCAATGTGACATTAGCCTCGGCTACTACAAGATCTTCTACGGGGGTCATGACCTGCAAATCAAAGCAAGATGTAACATTTCACAAATGTTTTTTTATTATAGAATAGGCTGGAAGACTAAATATTACAGGCAGGGTGTTCAAACACGTTATCATCTTTCATCAAATATCAAGAGCTTCACCAGCTTCAAGTTAGAAGGGGGAAAAGAAACATTTTTCCTGAGCTCCCTGTGATATATTAAATATTTATTGTTAGGTCCAAATATCAAATCATCTGTCATCTCAGGTAATCTCAAGGTTTATTATTATGTCATTTTCAGTAATTGCATCAACGATTTTAAAAAAATCTCCTCTTACTTGCACACTATTAGAAAGTTACTACCTTGAACTTTAAATAATAAATACTAACTTGTTTACAGACAAAGATGTTCAGACAGAAAAATCATCATCATCTCATCATCTCAACCCATAACCCGTCATGGGTCGTAGGGGTGCCATGGTGGAAGCATCAGCAGACAGGGTCCTCCACTGCTCTCTATTCTCAGCAATGCGTACAAGTGTGGAGAAACCGTGTCCTGCCCATTCTTTGATGTTATCAGCCCAGGATTTTCTTTGCCTTCCTCTTCTCCGTTTACCTTCGACTGTTCCCTGGAGGATCGTTTTCGAAAGGGAGTCATGACGAGTTACATGCCCAAACCAGGCAAGCTTTCGACGTTTCACTATTGACAAAAGTGGTTCTTGATGGCCTGCATAGGTGTTTATCTTCTCTCTAACATAGACATTTGTTTTGTGCTCTTTATAGCAAATGCGCAAAATTCTTCTGTAACATTTATGCTCGAAAGCCTGAATCCTTCGCTCCGTATCTGCAGTGAGTGTTCAGCCCTCACACCCATACAAGAGAATAGATAATACAAGTGATTTGTATAATTTGATCTTCACAGGAAAACTGATGTTACTTTTCCAGATCACATTCAACCTTGTCATGGCAGCTGAGGCCATCTCAAGTCTTGTCTTGATTTCTTTATTTGATCTTCCATCACTACATATAGTGGACCCGAGATATTTAAAGGTGTTAACTTCTTCTAACGTTTGCCCATTTAACGTAATGTTGGTCGGAACATGTTTCTTATGGCTATTCACCAATATCTTGCTTTTTTCTATATTAATTTCCATCCCATATGTTCTTGTTACTTTCTCCAGTCTAGAGGTAAGGTCTTGAAGTTCTGATTCTGTTCCAGCTATCAGATCAATATCATCAGCAAAACGTAGATTACACAGAGGTCGGCCTCCAATCGATATGGTTGATTTATAATCGTAGAGAGCCTCCTGCATAATATGTTCTAGATAAATGTTAAAGAGCACTGCTTGCGTCCTTGTATAGTGCTTCAATGATATCTATGATGTTGGTATCAAAATTGAATTTTCTCATTATTTGCCATAAACCTTCATGCCAGACTCGATCGAAGGCTTTTGTGAAATCGATGAAGTTATGGTATAAATCATGTTGATGCTGGAGATGTTTTTCGATCAGTAATCTAATATTGAAGATTTGTTCTGAGGTACTTCTTTTTGGTCTAAAGCCAGCCTGTTCCTCTGACAAGATTTCTTCTGATTTCTGTTTTATTCTGTTCAAAAGTATCCTTAACATCACCTTACTTGGATGACTAATAAGGCTAATGGTTCTGTAGTTCTTGCACATTTTTAGATTTCCTTTCTTTGGAAGCGGTATTACTAATGACTGCGTCCATTCTTTTGGCCATTTTTTTGTACTCCATATCTTCTGGCAAATTGTTGTCATGATTTTTACTATATCTGGTCCTCCATATTTCAAGAGCTCTGCTGGTATATTATCCACACCCGGTGACTTCCCTCCTTTCATCGAACATATAGCCTCTTCCACTTCTTCCCGTAGTATTGCTGCATTTCCGAGTTCTCTGTTTTCGCACTTAATGTTGTTTAATATGCCTAAGTCAGTGTCAAGTTTACAGTTATATAATTCTTTACAATATTCTGTCCACCTTCTCATTACAGCTGTTTTTTCATTGAGCAGAGCCCCATTGCTATCTTCTATGACAGTTACCCTGGGCTGTTGGGGTTTTGATAGTCTTCTTAATGTGTCAAAAACTGCCTTGCTGTTACCTTTTATTAGCCCCGTATTAATGGACTCACATTGATCAGCTACCCATTTTTCTTTGGCCTGTTTCATTTTCTTTCTAATATTTTTATTCACCATACTGTATTGCCATGCTGCTTCAGGAACCTCTTTCTTAACCTTTTTCATTTCCCGTCGTGTATCACATAACTTCAGAATGTCATCTGTAACCCATGGTTTGTTTATTTTCTTTCTTTTACCAAGTATTTCTGTTGCTGATTCAATGAGCACGTCTTTCATGTTCTCTGTGATTGAGTTGATATCATCCTCCAAAAAGTTGAGAGCTGCGAATTTTCCTCCAACAGTTGCCTCAAAGATTCCCGCGATTTCTGGATCTTTCAATTTGTCTAAATTGAATCTTAACTGAGAACATCTGTTTTGATTATAGTTCTTTTTGAGTTTAAGCTTGAGCGTCATCAATACCATGTCGTGATCACTACCAATGTCGGCGCCAGGAAAAGTCCTAGTCTTGGCTTTATTAATGCTGGACTTGAATCTTTTGGATACAAGAATAAAATCAATTTGGTTATGTATCTCAGTTTTTGGGGCATGCCACGTTGTTCTTCTTGATAACTTATGAGGAAATAGTGTATTTGCAAGGGTTAGTTTATAGTTGCTGGCAAATTCTAGTAGCCTTAGTCCTCGATCGTTGGTTTCTCCAGTCCCAAATTTCCCCACTGTGCCAGCCCAGTGACCGTATGCATCTGGCCCTATTTTAGCATTCCAATCACCTAGAACAATGAGAAGATCTTTCTTTGGAATTTTCTTAATTGCTTCATCCAAATTGTCATAAAATGTATCAATTGCCTCATCCTCATAGTCAGTAGTGGGGGCATATACCTGTATGATGGAGATGTTCTTTGGATGTGCTGCAATACGAATGGTGATAAGCCTGCTATTTATTGGGGTGCAGCTGATGACAGAGTTCAATCTATCTTTATGTACGATAAAACCTACTCCATGCTGATGTTTAGACTCATCTCCACTAAACCAAATTTTGTGACCATCATCCGTTATTGATTCACCTAATCCTGTCCATCTGACTTCTGCTAGGCCCAGGATGTCCCACGAGTATCTAACAAGTTCATGTGTTAGTTCTTTGACTTTTCCACACGCATATAGCGTGCGTACATTCCAAGTTCCAACAACAAAATTTTCTCTTGGAAGTTTCAAAACAGGTGTTTGTACCCCATTCGTTGACTTATCACTCTCAAGGGGCAATGAGAGCGCGGTCGTTGTTAATCCGGGCATCGGCCGATCCGGCAAATTATTACTGAGTTGACTTTCCATCATAACATTTCAGTGGGCAAGAGGTTTGCTTGGCGGTGCCCATCTCCTCTCCAAGTATCCTTGCAGGTACATACAAAAATGTACCTGGAGCAGTAACAATAGCCCTCAATAAATCTGTAATGTTTTGAAACACTGTCCGGTTGACACATCACAAAAAAAACCGCCATCTTGTTCACTCGGTAAACACAAACAGCGAACTCACATGACAGGCAAACTTGATGTTTTCATCTTTAAAATACTTATCAACACAATCCAGAAAATGAGCCAAACACACTACAAACTCATACAGCATTAATGAGGGCTGCTACCACAGATGCAGACTCCAAAACGACGACATGAAATGCACAACACAAAAAGTGCGGCCTACCACGCCGCCATCTTGTATCCATTTGACAGAAAAATAAAACAAACAAACTTAATGGAGCTGAAAATGCTGCCTTCATTTTGTCTTCTAACTTCCTCATAGTACTCTCCTTAGGATGTTAACTTTAAATGTTTCTTAAAAGTCAATGCTTACATTACTAGGACATGACCTGGTCAATTTAGATTTAACTCACTGAACATTACTACGTATTACTAGAAAATATATACGCATGTCTGAATGACAGTATACAGAATGGTACTTACATCTGCAAGACATGTTGAATGTTGATTAAGAGAGAGGAAGTCGATATCTCTCTGAGTGACAAGACCAACAAGTTTCTCTCCCATGTGTCCATTTTCTGTAACGGGAATGCCAGAGAAACCATAATGCTTCTTAGCAGAGATAACATCACCAACTGTGTGCTTTGGGGACATCACGACAGGGTCCAAGATAAAACCCTGCTCATATTTCTGGTAAAACGAGAAGATAATAAGTTAAAGTTCTAACCATTTGTGTTGATTCTGAACACCGTTTTATACTATCAAACACCAGCTTTGATCCTGCCATACACAATGATCAACAGAGATATTCAAGAAACACCTTGATATTCAATTATATATATCCAACTTTGAGGTATTTTTACCTTCTAAATCCACCAACACTTAAAACTTCTACTAAATCCACTCTTAATAAAGACACTATGAGCAATTCATTTATTAAAGGGGGTTGGAGCGGCTAAGAGGTCTGACGTCTGCCTCGAATTCTAAAGGTCCCGGGTTAGATTCCCAGTTGAATGCATGGAGGCATATCTGGAGTCATCGTTATATGACCACCAGTAATGCACAATGCTACAATATACATACGTGGAAGTGAACCTCTGTCTGTGAGGCTAATTACATCCTCATTGCTCTTGAAATCATCCACACACTTCCAGGGATTCCCTTTGTGGTGAAACTTGTTGAGAACCCAGCATTGTACACTACGCTTGGAGATGTCACTTGAGCCCCAGGCGCAATTCTTTGGCTCTGACTTGATTGACTGCATGCAGAAGGTTCTCACTATGGACCCAATGATAAGCAGGGTGGCTCTGTGCAGGAAGTGACAATCACTGGGAGAGCCCAGAACCAGAGTACAGTATTTTAGCTCTGCATAGTTGGAGAGCCCCTTTGGATAGCAGGGAATGCACAGTTTACCATGTACTTCTTACTCCTAACTTGGGACCAGATGTGACAATCCTTTAAATGCAAGCCAGGTTGGAGAAACTGGAGCTCGTGACATCAACTCAGCAAGTTTCGGAATGGCAGAGCCACAAGAAAGGCCTAAATCTACAGTGTGGATAATGTCAAGGAGTCTTCAACTTGGTATTGGCTGCAAAGGAGCAAGAAGCTCAGCAGCCCTACTTAAATAAAATAACAACACTAATTAAAACAACAGCAAAACCACTTAAAAACCTACTCACTTTTACTTTACGGACTTCATTTGCTTGAAATTCTGGTTTACAGTTGTGATGAATAACACCTACACCACCACACAGCTGTATGGGACCAAATAATGGAATCCACATGTTAAGATAATTTTTGGACTGACAGTAGTATTTCAGCAATAACAGTTATGCAGTGCAATTGTGACTTATGCGAGGGACTATATTCTGGAGGCTCACACATAATTTGAGCTCTGTGTAAATTGGGATCATTTTCCACATAGAAATTCAGTACGCTGCAACTAGGGGATGCTTCTGCAAAGTAGATTACACTAATAGATATACTAAAAGTTAAAAAAAAGTTTTCATAAAACATAATAAACATACAATACAAACATCAAATTATGAACTTTAAAAGTAGCTGCAATATTTACGGCATTTCCCCCCAGCTAGCTTTATTTCAAATTCATGTAAATGGGGAGTGTGTAAATTGTGATTCTACTGTTACCACATAACAATATTTTCTTGATCAATTGTTTGTTAACATAAATATGCAAAGATAATTTTCCTTCTTTTATTTGGCATTCTTATTCTATAATAAATATTCTGAACAATCAACAACACATGCAAATACTTACGGCCATGGCAATGGCCATTTCAGACTCTGTAACTGTATCCATTGGTGATGATACAAGAGGAGCTTTTAGGCTGATATTTTTAGTCAGGGCTGACGTTAAATCCTGAAGAGATCAGGAAATAATTTTTTTTTTTTTTCATATAAAATCTCTGGTTGTATGCTCAGGCAAATGTTTTCTCACAATTGCAGTTGACAAGTGTTACTCTTTAGTTACTGAGAAAACAAATCATGGAAAGAAATATGGCTTTACAAGAACAAAAGATCTCTTATGCTCTAAAAGGGGACAGGGAAGTGGCAGCTTTCAGGCTGACATTTATAGTCGGGGCTAACGGTCAATCCTGAAGAGACCAGGAAAGCTTTTTTTTTTCAATTCATACTAATAAAAACTGTACAGCTTTATGCTCGGGTAAATGTTTTCTTACAAATACGTGACAAATATTTCCGCTCAGTTACTGTGAAAATAAATGCACATGGCAAAAAATATGACTGAATAAATGGAATTCTTATCTCACACACCTAGTTCTGGTACATATTTGTTTAAATTGCTTGTTTGTTACCGAGGCCCAAAAGGGGTGTAAAGAAGAGCAACACTGTGCCCTGCCAGGCATAGCACAGAAAGTGATGATGGGAGGGTTGGGAACAAGGCCAGCTACCCCATCCTACAGAAACTTTAAGCAAAAGAAACATCAACAAATATGAATGAGTCATCTAAAACAAGTAATTCACATTTTTCAACTCAGCCATCCAAGAAAGAAAATGGCACTCTGTTATGAAGGCATATGATGTAACCCAGAGAAAGCCAAAAAGAATCTGGATTCACGATTTTTCTTGTAGGAAAACCTCAAGATTGAATACTAAATAAACACAAGAAAACTGGACATATGGCAGCAGAAAATATAAACTATACAACTGCCATCCCAGGACTCTCTGATACAAGGTGGAAGGTAAATGAAAGGAAGAAACTAGGAGGAGAAAAGGGGCTGTTTTTAGGACATGAGGAATAAAGTGCATACCATGGGGAAGACATAACTTGAATCCTAAAGGCAGCACAGAAAGCATTCAATAAACTGGGAAACAATATGACCCTGACTGATATCAAACATTCATAAGGATTCATCTCATCTCATCTCAACCCATAACCCGTCATGGGTCGTAGGGGTGCCATGGTGGAAGCATCAGCAGACAGGGTCCTCCACTGCTCTCTATTCTCAGCAATGCGTACAAGTGTGGAAAAACCGTGTCCTGCCCATTCTTTGATGTTATCAGCCCAGGATTTTCTCTGCCTTCCTCTTCTCCGTTTACCTTCGACTGTTCCCTGAAGGATCGTTTTCGAAAGGGAGTCATGACGAGTTACATGCCCAAACCAGGCAAGCTTTCGACGTTTCACTATTGACAAAAGGGGTTCTTGGTGGCCTGCATAGGTGTTTATCTTCTCTCTAACATAGACATTTGTTTTGTGCTCTTTATAGCAAATGCACAAAATTCTTCTATAACATTTATGCTCGAAAGCCTGAATCCTTCGCTCCGTATCTGCAGTGAGTGTCCAGCCCTCACACCCATACAAGAGAATAGATAATACAAGTGATTTGTATAATTTGATCTTCACAGGAAAACTGATGTTACTTTTCCAGATCACATTCAACCTTGTCATGGCAGCTGAGGCCTTGATTTCTTTACTTGATCTTCCATCACTACATATAGTGGACCCGAGATATTTAAAGGTGTTAACTTCTTCTAACGTTTGCCCATTTAACGTAATGTTGGTCGGAACATGTTTCTTATGACTATTCACCAATATCTTGCTTTTTTCTATATTAATTTCCATCCCATACGTTCTTGTTACTTTCTCCAGTCTAGAGGTAAGGTCTTGAAGTTCTGATTCTGTTCCAGCTATCAGATCAATATCATCAGCAAAACGTAGATTACACAGAGGTCGGCCTCCAATCGATATGGTTGATTTATTCATAAGGATTACAGTTTTCAAATTGCTATTATCAAATTCTCAGTGCTATTGTGAAGAACAATTAGTGAACTGTCTGCTGTGAAATCTAAAACCACAGCTCAAGAAGACTTGCGATTTTAGTGCAGGCCATTAAGTACATTATTTTAATATTTCTTTCAGTTTTTTTGGGTTGCTTTTTTTGTTGTTTGTTAGTTTCTTTGTGTTGATATTTCATTCTTATTTTGTATTTTACTAGCTTATTTAGTATAACTCTTTCTTTGTGTTACCCATGGTCCTTCACACTTGTCATCTTTCTGTGTCACTCATTTTTTTTTTCTTTTACTGTTCATCTATTTTATTTCCATGTGTTTATAGTGTCATTTTTATCTTTTTTTTCCCCCCTGAATCTGTCTCTATTTCTTATCTTTTATCTCCTGTTTGTATCTGTGGCTGATGAAGGGTAAACCCCCTAATGATCCATGTTTCTAGAGTATTGATTATTTGTAAAACTGACTCAACGCCAAGTTTTATTTGTTTGTGTTTGACATGTTATCATGTTCCTGAAGACCATATCAGAAGGCTGAGTTGAAGACAAACGTGCAAGTGGAAGACAGCGCTATATAAGTGGGAAGATAACAACAAGAGATGGACAGGAAAAGAGTCTATCACAGTACATCATCAAGACAAGAGACAGAAGACGTTGGAGATCCACAGCTATTTGCTTTCTGTTCCATACATTTGACAAATGGATCTGGTATACTAAGGAATTCATGCTACTCTCGTGTGAATTCCAAGATCAAACCTCTAACCAAAACCCTGAAGCACCTCTGCATGGTGCATCCTGGAAACAGGCAAATGGCCAGCCCTTCAGGGATCAGGTATCCACACCAGAGTGGCCTAACATCACAATCCTCCCCTGCAGTGAAATATGCTGAGAACAGAGTATTGCACAATAAGCTTGGGGGAATAACTTAAGCTCAGGCATAACTACCGCTTTTTCCTGGTTGGCTTCACACATAAATAAGTGACAGTCGAGGGGAGCTTGGAAGTGGCTCTGTGCAGCACAAGGCGATTCCTCAGGACAGCACTAAATCAGAGCGTAGCATTTTAACCCTGCATAGTCAGAGAGCCCCCATGGATGGAAGGGAATGCACTGTGTGCAGCGTCATTGTCTCCCCCCCCCCCCATCCCCAACAAAGCTTGAAACTGGATGTGAGGATCCTTTATATGCATACCCGGTCAGGATAGAATACCCGGAAAAGAAACTAGGAACTCAGTACTCCAACTCAAAAAGTTTCAAAATGACAGAAAAAAGCCTAGATAATGTCAAGGCTTCTTCATCTTGGCATTGAACGCAAAAGAGTGTCAAGCTCAGCAGCACTAATTGAACAACAATAAAGAGATCTACTGTACTTTCAGTTTCTCATATGTATAATATGTCCTATGGTGCTTGTGCCAGACTGTTCAGTTATTTTCATGGCTTGTTTGGGCCGTTATCTGGCAGGGAATTTGTGAGAAACACTATTTGGTCAAACGGCAGACATTCCTGTATAGCAACTTTATGGTCTGTCACGAAGTGGCTTTATGTTAGAGTCTGTCTGAGTACAGAGACAAGACACTAGAACTGAGAAAGTCTGAGAAGATAGCTTTAGATGAGAATGACAGTGAATGTGGAAAGATGAGACTTATAGCTTCGAGGGTGAGAACCGAGATTGACTCTCCCTCGCCACTTGTGACTTGTGTAATAGCTACCATTTCACCGCCTCTGGCTACCAGAAAGGAGATAAGGTTTCACTAAATTTTCCACAGACACAACTATACAGACGAAGCATATAAATACAGTATAGTTAAAGATAAACTGATCCAGAGTACAATTTTTATAGTTTATTAAACACAAAATCAATAACACAGCAAAATAAATAACGTGCGAGGTCGCACAAACCTGGGGAAAAAGAAAACAAATTAAGTGAAAAAAAGACACAATATAAAATTACTTCACACGCTCTCAGTCACCCCTGCCCAACCCAATCTAAGACTAAAGAATTATACTTGGTGGGGGCCTCAACTATCCTATTATTATTAAATCTAACACACTGTCCCACTGCAGACGTATAACTTAATGTCTACACAGTCTTAAATGCACCCTCGGATGTCCTACACAGCCAACAACAGTACCACAAGCACTGATCCACTAACGGACTTTCCGGCTCTTACTCAGAGGCTGTCCTCTAATCTTTCTATCTGACTCTCTGTCATAAGAGGTTTTGATGTTATAAAAGATGGGCTATCCTGGACAAATAGGTGTATCAGATGATACCAGGATAGTGCCAGATAAGAGACTGGTCTTATAAGCAATACCCCCTTCTCTGAAAAGAGCAAGGGTGTATAGACATCAAAGTGGGGTCAAGCTATGTAAGTTCTCAGAGAAGATGATGATGATGTACTCTGAGTCCCTACTGCTACCTCTTGAGATCCCAAGTTGATTAATGAGTTATTGTTGTGTTATTTGGCAAGTGTCTAGGGTAATTTAGCTAATAGAACAGTTGTTAACTTCAAAACTGAACTTTAACTTTAATAAAAGTATTAAGCAAGACTGTACGAAATTATATTTACAATTTAATTTTCCTGAACCTCAATCTTTTTGGTCAGGAATTATCAAAATCAAGAAAATGCTTATTTACATAATAAAATAAATATTTTGGAAAATCTGTTCCATTTCTGTAAAGGGGTCACTGGAATGTCTACACACACACTGTTCCTGTTCCTAATACTTAGTCCAGTCCTACACTGTAAGGTCTGATACTATCATCATACAACGGTGTTTAAGTTTTCTTGGGTGAATTAGTTTGGATGAACTGACATTGCCTTCTTAAAGGACTTAACTTTAGACTGTTGCTGTCCTTTCAATAGTAGTCAGGATCACCAACTTTGTGACTCCTGGCTGAGAAGATGGGGTCTAGCTCCAAGTGTATGAGGAGCTATCAACTCCCACACACTCTTCTTATCAATTGCATGCAGCCACAAGGTAAATTCGTGATATAAAACCTGGAATAGAAGGACAATCAATTCACCCCTAAACAATATTAAACCTACCATTGTCAGTTACTTGTGCTACCACGTTGCACAAGACCTTGAATTCCGTTGTCTACAATCAGTTTCATGTAATCATTCTTTCTCTGTGTTGATTCAATGTTTGGGTCCCTCGTCCATGTTTGGCTTCCATACAATAATCATGGCAAGTACAATACAGCATGTGACCTATTAATTACTTCATTCTAACCTTCCCTATATGTTTAACACATGATCTTTGAACAGTGTGTCACTCCAGAAGAAAATACTAAATTAAATCGTTACTAACACTCACTGTCGTAAATTTGCTGCCAAATTGCAAACACTATACACCAATTTTTCATTTCGAACAAGCCTGCTTACTACACACATTCCTACTTAGGTCAGCGTGACACAACACATCCCGCCAGCAGTTTTCCCTTTCGAATTAATATGGAACACATATGCTTTTTACTTACAGGTCAATTATTTAACAAAGTATGCAAATAAAATTATCTTTCTTACCCTCAGGTAAATAAGTTCACACACACACAAGCTGACTGGCTGTAAAAGGGTTCTTAGCACTGCTCTCTCAGTTCAAACGGCAAAGGCTTGGTCAGTCTTTTAGGATACGTCAGCTCGGCGTGGTTTTTATGATTCAATGGCGGAATACCACAAGAGTTTGGTACTATTTATAGAACTACACCCAACCAATCAGAGGAGAAGTCCAAAAAGTTAAATTTTGAGACTAGTAACTTATGCGGTTTTAAGCGTGTCTGTATAATCTGACCAAATTTGAACATTTTATATTTCCATTATTAATGGACCGATTTTAATTATCCAAAGTGATAATTAAATGGCCAATTTCTCTCTATCATTCTATAATAGTTTTCCCTTAGTTAGACCTTTGCATTTCACTCTGGGTAATTTTTAAGTAATTAAATTGGGCATTACCCTGATGTGAAAATATCACTAAATTAAATTTTTCTAAGGTAATATAATTTTATTCTGAGGGAATCTTTATGTTTATGTGTTAAGCAATATCAGCGCTATAATTCGAGATATCCCTTTCATTTTAATTATCTTTAGTTATTCAGAAATAAATTATCTACGTTTGGTCAAAAAACACAAAATAGGCATTATTTCCACGTCAACCAAAATTTTCTTATCACTACAAGAAAAGGAAATGATTTGATTGGTTGTTAAATTGATACTATGCTCTTAGATAAATTTTGGGTGGGCGGTAACTTTTGACTTGATTCCCAGACAAATTCAAATACACTAGAAAATTGTTGGCGGTAAATTTGACTGGGCCCTCAGACAAATTTCAAATACTGTAGTTATTTATAGATTTTAAACATACGTTAACTAGTTTTTGAGCGGGGAATTTTTGAGCGTGTTGTCATACAGATTCACTTCACTACACTCTCGAACTTCTCTCTCTCCTCTGCTTTGGTTCAGTGTCTCTCTGACACTACCGTCTTCTGCTGAGTGGCGTCTCCGTCACGCCCCTTCTCTTGTTGGCCTTCGGAAAGGAATGTTTTCCCTCTCTCCTTTCCTGACTACTGATGCTGAGGCCTTGGTATTAATAACGATGTACTTGACTCGGGATGTAGATGCTACACTGCTGATGACAATTCTTTCCACTGCCCAGTTAACCCTCTTCGGGTTTAGGGCATACTGCTTTATTGTGGCAGTATTCTAAACACCAGGCAACGTAACCTGTGTGGTGTTTCTTAACGAACTAAGAGCTCCTGAATTTGGGGACCGGTTCCCGCTGAGGTATGGGTCCTCACTGCAAGAGACCATCTCCTTTCTTTCACTGGTGCAAACGTACTGGGCGCTGGTACTAACGCGTCCCCACTTCTCTTCACCTATGGCGATGTCTAGAGCCTTCTACTCCTGAGAAGGGTATCCCAAGAAAAAATTTAACCCAGAAAGAATATGGAAAATACTGAGACACTATAAAAATCCTGACAAATTTATTAATATCATTCAAGATTTCTATCAGCAGGCCACCCCCAATATTATCTTACTTACTTAGTTGTTCCCCTTCTTCCGTAAGGTGTAGAGGTTTGGAAGAGAGAGTGCCAGACTATTCTATCGGCTGTCTTCCTCCTGGCCTGGTTCCATTCTAGTCCTTGGTCCTTCAAAGATTGTCTAATGTTGTACTCCCAGCGGACTCTGGGTCGTGCTTGAGGTCTGGATCCCTGGCTCTTTGTTTCCCATGCTTGTCGTGGTAGCCGATCTTCTCCCATTCTGCAGACATGGCCAAACCATCTTAGTTGGGACTGTTCTACTTAGGTCTGCAGGGGGTGGGATTTTAGGCCTTGACGCATCATCTGGTTGCGGACCATGTCTGTTCTTGTTACTTCAACCACCTTCCTCAGATACCTCATTTCTAAGGTTTGGATCTGGCTTTTGTGGGTTGTAGTCATTGCCCATGACTCGCATCCATATGTCAAGACTGGGACATAGGTGGAGCGGTTATCAGCCATCTTCGCTTTCTTACCAACCTCTCTCTTGCTGAGGAATCCTCGATTTATGGCCTGAAAAAGTCTCCCAGCTCCTGCTTTTCGAGTGGCCAACTCTTCTTTGATGCCTCCCTTTCGGTCTATAATAGCTCCGAGGTATTTAAAGTGGTCGACCTGCTCCAGGACCTGTTCTCCCAGCTTAATCTGATGTCTTCTTTCTTCTCATGATATCACCATGGATTTTGTTTTACAGCTGCTCAGGACCATCCCTCTCATCTCCAGCTCTTCCTTCCAGACTTGCAGGTTGGATTGGAGATGTGCCTCTGATTTAGCAATCAAGGCAACATCATCAACAAATGCCAGCTCTGAAGTACAGACCTGTCTCATCTTCCAGTACCCCACTGAATACTTTCTTGTTTCCCAATATTATCAGCAACAGTAATTCTCAGAACTCTCTACAATACATGGTGGGTTAGACATAGACATCTACTTTCTCGCAGTCATAGACTGATTGATAAGGTAAGCAGAAGGGAAGCACCTAGAAGATCTTGATGGCATATGATGTAACTCAGAGGTTACATGCCATCAAATAGGCATTTGGCCTATCACAACAAGAGCAAACTTTTCAAAAATGTTTTTTTAAAGAAAAAGAATTCAAATAAAAGAACAAGAAAATAAATGTTTGCTTTCAAAAAATACCACCAGATCTGAAACAATCTGGGCTATGTCAGCCATGTGGTTCCCTTCACCTAAGTGACATAAGCTGTACATACATCATGATTTGAAGGCATTTCTGTAAAACACTGAATACTGCAAATAAACTGAGCAATGAACATGGTGAAAGTAGTCCCTCTGTTGCACCATAATACATTAAACAGCAATTACAAGAAACTTCACATGATTACAACTCACCACATCCTTTGCAGCAAAGTCAATAAATCCTGGGAGAATCAGGAAGTCACTATTGGACAAAGAAAACAATAGCTTTAAAATAAATTATTAGCATAACTATTACACTACTTTTTGGTTATATAGTACAACTGAACAAGTGTGGTGTACTAAAAGTGCATTAAATATTTGTAAAAAAAAATTTTTTACAGATGCAAAAAATGAATGATAAAATTCTAGAAAACAATTTAAGAGACAGAAAAAAGCAAGACAGCAAGTTGTGAGAGTGAGTGGACATTAAGAAAATTCAAATGAAATCATCATGTAAAAAGAATAGAATCAAATCAGACTTACTTATATGTAAGGCCATCTCCAGAACCGAATAGCTGAGCACCTGTCATTCCATCATCAGGAACATAGCCAGTTCCTCCAGTAATCAAATAGTCTGCCATACTGAAAAAGAAAGTTACAAAGTGAAAACCATTTTTCTTTTTTTCAGAAATCAAACTGAACTATTAATGTCAGCCACTCTTTTGTAGGCCTTGCTCTGGAATACCCAGGCTTAGAGGAGATTGGAGCACTGATGGTGTTGTCAGAGATTGGAGCACTGATGGTGTTATCAGAGATTGGAGCACTGATGGTGTTGTCAGAGTTTGGAGCACCAATGGTGTTGTCAGAGTTTGGAGCACTGATGGTGTTGTTAGAGATTGGAGCACTGATGGTGTTGTCAGAGATTGGAGCACTGATGGTGTTGTCAGAGATTGGAGCACCGATGGTGTTGTCAGAGTTTGGAGCACCGATGGTGTTGTCAGAGTTTGGAGCACTGATGGTGTTGTTAGAGATTGGAGCACTGATGGTGTTGTCAGAGATTGGAGCACTGATGGTGTTGTCAGAGATTGGAGCACTGATGGTGTTGTCAGAGATTGGAGCACTGATGGTGTTGTCAGAGATTGGAGCACTGATGGTGTTGTCGGAGATTGGAGCACTGATGGTGTTGTCAGTGATTGGAGCACTGATGGTGTTGTCAGAGATTGGAGCACTGATGGTGTTGTCAGAGATTGGAGCACCGATGGTGTTGTCAGAGATTGGAGCACTGATGGTGTTGTTAGAGACTGGAGCACTGATGATGTTGTCAGAGATTGGAGCACTGATGGTGTTGCCAGAGATTGGAGCACTGATGGTGTTGTCAGAGATTGTAGCTTTGATGATGTTGTCAGATATTGGAGCACTGATGGTGTTGTCAGTGAGCAATGAAGATGGTCCTTAAAACCAAAAACCCTAGGGTAAGAGAGGGTGAGAGTAGCCACAAAAAAAATCATGGAAAAGAGAACTGGAGACAGATATGAAAGGAATGAAAAAGATATGGAAAGATCTTGAATAGATGGCACAAGATCTGATGGTATCATGTGCTTGTATCTTAACTGTATATGGCATATCTGTGCTCGTTCTTGTCACATTTCTGTGTCTTTTACATAGGCCAGTAACATAGGCATTTATTATGACCATCAAGACATATGTACTGTATTATAGGTTACATATGTACTGTACCATTATACGCCTGGCATCGCAATCGCATTGTACTGTATACAAGAGACATGAGATACACGTGTTGCGTGCGGGAAGCTGTTGCTTTTGCTACGCCCGGGTTACATCCCGTTCTCTGTTCGGGATTTCTGACCTTATGGGACCACGGACTTATATGCGGTCGGACGTTGCCCGAACGGATGTTATGCGGCGCATAGCTGCAGTTATAAATCCCACTTGTCGCATGGGAGACTTGGGACCATTCTCATTTAGGACACAACAATAACAGACCTAGCAAGCTGTCAGGTTGTACTTTTATTTACTAAGTCAAATGAGTTTTACATGATGAGGTTGCCAGCCTGATGCACAACTTTATTTAAGTTGCTTCTCATGACATGCCTCAGTCAACAGTTGTCCCATTCTGTCTTTTTCAAGATGGGGCATGGTTGGCAGTGTACTACACTATAATTTACTCTGTAAAACAGAGGTAATATTATCTATTTCATCATTCCATGCATTCTTTTCTTATTACATATCATCACATTCTCCACCCCACATTCTTATTACACAATATCATCACATTCTCCATCCCACATTCTTATTACACATTATCATCACATTCTCCATCCCACATATTCTGCAACTAGTTGTTCAAGTCTGCAAATACCAAGATTGGCTAGGAAGGGATTACAAGTAATTTTACATTAGATGAGCTACTCTTTGTTTTCAGAATTCTGACTAGTTCTGGAACATCATCTGCACAACTGCTCAGTGGTACACAACCAAGACTGCAGCTGTTGCTGATAATGTCCCACACAGCATGAACTAAGTGTCAGGTCAAATTATGCCAATCGTTCATTTCTTCTTCTTCTTCTTCGTTCGCCCTGAAAAGGACGGTGGTTGCGTTGTGTCTGTTTACAACGTAGCTGTGATATCTGCAAAACATTCTGGAACAGGTCAGCAGAGTGGAACCTAGTTTGAAGGTTAACCTACCACTGGAGGTCCTCCAGGACCCTGTACCTGAACAACCTATGTGTGGTGGATAGCCCAGCTCCTCAGTATTGGTTTGAACAGCAGCATTAACCTACAGGTAGATTTGATACACCCTCCTAGCTTGCTGGGGAGGTATGATATGTTGTCACCATTTTATCCTCTTACTCAGTTTCTCCCTGAACTTTATTTTCTCCATATTTTCACTTATCTCCGTTGCTGCAGAAGTGGGCAACTTTAAGTTGAGTTTCTGTCATTGCCACTCATCATTAGGTTTTCAGAATGTAGGAGTAACATCTGTCAGTGTTCACTGGAGTTACTGACAAGTTCTAGTCAAATTGTATAAACATTTATAACACATAAGGAAGGGAAACCCGAGGCCTGTAAACAGTCAATAAATATTTATTGATTTGGTCTGGTTTTAAGGACCATCTTCATTGCACTTGAGCAACTCCATCGGTGCTCCGATCTCCTCCCTTAGATCACACAAAGAGGATTTCAGCACAGTGCACAGACACTATAGCACCAGTGAGAATCCCAATGTGTGTATACAGTAATCACACATTCTATAAATATTTTTGTGGTGGGTAGGTTTTCCCAATTTTTAAATTTTGCCAGGGCAGTGAATGGCCTACTATTTATGATTTAAACTGCAGAGGAATTTTAAATGTGCGCCACTTGCAAGCAAGACCTCCTATTTTTTCACCCTTATCCAAGAAGACTAGGCATCCTTTCTCACTACTCAGGAGAACTTGCCCCCTGTTGCATGCATATTTTGACGCACATATTACAAAAATACGATATGGCTATTTAATATGGAAAATATATATATTTGCATTCATTTGTGTATGAAAATGCTTCCTCTGGTAAAGCTAGATAATTCATGATTGATTCACACTTTTGATGATATGAGTGATCATTCTTGATATTGATCCGGCGCATGGATATTGTATTCATGTCCGTTCTTATTTGTTCGGGCCAGAAAATAGATTAATTTTGCTTGTTATGTTTATGGCCTGAATTCATGTGTACTACTTGTCTTGTGAAAGAAGATTCAGTCGTATATTGTATACCTTTATATGTTCAGGTCGGACTATATTCTTTCTGCGAGAATCTAGCGCAGGTTTTCGTAGTCCTACTGGGTTGTGAAGAGTTCCGATAATGTCGCTAAGAAATGGCTGAGTGCTTTTTCCAGGGCTGGCACTGTTTAAGGTTTAACAGTGATTCATAGATGTTTTTCTAGGAGAAGTTTATGTCTCTGCAAGAGTCTATTTGTCAGAGATCCTCCTCATATGTGTGATTCGGACTCCAGTTATGCCAGACCCTATTTTTGATGATCTCGAGTCGATTAGACCTAGATGGAACATTGTGCTTCGTATCGCTAGGGTTGTGTTTTGTATCGACGAAGATGACAGGCTTTCCTACAGCAGTTATGTCTACGTGAATTAACTTGATTACTGTAGAGCTGTATGGAAGAACTTTATGAAATTATTTATATGCACATTATAAAGTAACTTTGGCTTATATCTACCTTCCTACGAGTGAGTGAGCGACAACTCAGGAAGGCGGCCATGTTATATTCCTGTCATCATATTTTTTGATCACTGTCAAGAGAACAGATTATGTATCCTACTATCGGGCAGTGGTATCGAGATCTTGTTATGAGGTGAAAACCCACTATCGTGGTTTATGAGTGTTATACAAACATTGGACATATTTCAGCTTAAGAACTTAGCTATGAAATGAAGGTTCGGCCAATGACTTTTGTATGTTTACCGATCCTCATTGACGCGTTCAGTCAGTAGAGGATACGGCGATTAGTTACCAGAACAGTGAATACCACCTTGGGTTGAATGATATTTCACTACTACATGAATGTATCATCCACGATTCAAATAACCAATGAATGTATGTCAACATGTGTCCATGACTATCCGTGCTGTCCAGTTTGCGTGCCTTCATTAAACTATTGAAATGTCAGAGGCAGTTCAAGTCGTCATTGCATTACATGAGAGTGTGTGAGAGTTATTACCAAGAGGTCTGTTACACCGAACTACTACACCATTCGCGTTACTTGACACTCCCACTCAAGGTCTACATGACAGGCACATATAACATCCCTGACACTCTACAGTGGTGGCGAATACACAACAACACGTTTATTCTACAGTGGTGAACCAGATTCCTGGGGTTATGATAACCAGACCATCCCTGACGCCACATACGACACGCATGAACACCAGTGTACAAGTTACAACGGGGCAGTCGATGTCAGCTTGACCTGTATTACCGATCGAATGCTGTATCTAGGTCAGCGCTTGTTGACAGTTTTTCGCTGTACAGACGGTATTACACAGGACATTTGTATCAAGTGTAGAAAATATCTGGAGCAGTACTGTTGACATTTCTCATCGTACAGAAGACAGAAGTGATTGTTGATCCTGTACAGAAGAATCATAGTGTTGTTGAACATAAAGTGCATATTTCATCGTTGGATCTTCATATGCTCAAAAGAATTGAACATTGTAATGAGTTAATTCAATAATTTAATAACTTATTAAAAGTGAAAAATTATTTTGAATAAAAGATAAGCCTTCTCTGCAACACATCCTTTCTGCGACACTCTATTAACATCACATTGCCATATTATGTAATCATATTATGTATGCATTTATGCTATTAAGGTTTACATGTATTTATGTTTATATGTTATTTGTTGTGTGTTAAGTTAGTTTGTATTCTGCGGGCCTGGATGGGAGGTGACTAGAACAGGAAATACCAAGTGACATTGGTCTTGCTCTAGAGCTCTGTAGGAAGCAAATTTCTTAATTGAAATTTGCATGCAACATTGTTTGCAAATATTTGTTAGCTGTGACGATACTGTCTTTCTTGTTGTTTTTGTAATATTTCTATGTTCTTTAGTTTTGTTTGATTTGTTTGTATAATTGTAGGTCTCATCTTTCCTTTCATTTCAGTTCTTTACACCCTTATGTTTATACACTGTGGCGTTATTTGTCTTGTTGATTTCATTGCGGTTATCATCACAGATTCTGTGATCATTATTTTTTGATTTTTTTCTATTTGATTTAATTTGATTCCTGCAATTGTTTTCATATTGTCTTTTCTTGTTTGTCCTTGTTAATGTCTTTGGTTGACAGATAATATATAAGGTATATTTGAATATATTTAGATTATAGTACAGACCAGTACTTATGATCACTGATTACATTAAGAAAGTGTACAAGACCTTTGTAAGGTTTGTCTCCCACAGTGATTGGGATAGAAAATATTATTTTCCACAGGTACTCAATTGATCATTGATTACATTAAGGAAGTATACAAGACCTTTCTAAGGCTTGTCTCCCACAGTGTTTGGGATATACAGATATTGTTTTCCACAGGTACTCAAGTTATCATTGGTTATATTATAAATAAAATAACCATAGTATAGACTTGTCTCCCATGAAAGTGAAATAGGGTAATTTATTTACTTTTTCAGGTTTCTGATTTAATAAGACAAGATGTCTACATTAGATTACTTTATTGCACAAGGGAAAGCCCTTGATAAGACTGGGAAAGATTTAGAAGAATGGGCTGTTGCTCAATATGACAAAGCATTAGCTGCTGAAGAGAGAAAAGCTGCTGCTGCTGAAGAGAGAAAAGCCCTGGCTGAAGAGAAAAGATTAGAAAGAGAAGCTGATGCTGCTGCTGAACAAAAAAAATTGCAGATGCAGGTGGAGGAAAGGAGATTTGTGGCAGAACAGAAAAAATTAGAAGCTGCTGCTGCTGCAGAACACAAAAAAATTAGATAGAGAAGCTGAAGAGAGAAAAGCAATAAGGGAACATGAGTTTGAATTAGAGAAATTAAGATTGACAAGTATGAGTAATGTTAATCAGGCATCTGGTGGTAATGGTAAACCCTTTAATTATAAGGTCAAGGTGCCAGCGTTCAACTCTGCCAGTGATGATATAACATTTTGGCTTTCTAGATTTGAACGTGCTTGTCGAGCTCATAATGTTGACAAATCACAGTATGTGAATCAGTTGTCTGAAAATCTAAAAGGGGAGTCTCTGACTAAGTTATGTTTGGTTGAAGAGGCCGACAAGGATAATTATGATGCTATTAGGGCAGCTTTGATAAAGAGATATCAGCTGTCAGAAGAAGGTTATCGTCTTTTGTTTAAAACAATGAGACCTGAGGTAGGTATAGAATTCTCAGAATTCATTTCAAAAGCACGACTTACACTATCACGATGGATTGAATTATCCAAAATAGAGAAAACATTTGATGGTCTTACGGATTTATTGCTAAGAGACAAGGTCATGTCTTCGGTAAATAAACCATTCCTAGAGTTTTTACATGAGCGTAAACCTAGTACATTAAAGCAAATGGAAGAATATGGTGACCAGTATGCCACGGCACACCCTGACATGATTCTTAGTAACACTAACATTAAAGAGGGTATGCCAGTTGCTTCAGCAACAGAATATAATCATAATTACTCACACAAATTCCAAGGAACTCAAAATAAATTTGATAAAAAGGTTAATTGGAATAAGTATCAAAACCAAGGTAACCACTCAAATCAGGGTTCTTCTTCGAAGAACTGGAATCGGGCTGACAGTCCTCGATACGCGAGGGGTGCCCATAATTATAGAAATTTCTGAAAAGGGAGTAACCATAGGAACTACCCAAGTTCTTCATGGAAACAACAAAACCAACATTACAGGGATACTCATTATAATGAGCATGATGATTATGATCATGAATATTATGATTCCAACCCAAATAGGGGTTATAACAGAGGGAATAATAATTACAGAGGCAATGATAACCGAGGTAGATCACAACACAAAAGACATGGTAAATCTCATTACCAGGCTAACTCTGCACAACAAGAGTTTCACGAAGCCGGTAATCAAACCAATGATAAGAAAGATTCTAATAGTGTGGGATGTTCTGCTTTCGATTTTGACAGAGCATTTCAGTGTTCCCAATGCAAAACATTATTCGAGCCAACCACAGTTTCGACTTTAAGCTGTGGTCATCCTCTTCCTGCTCTTCCTGCGTCAGTCGCGCATGATGGAAGAGGTGCTCTTGTATTGAATAGAGGTCTAGTAGATGGTACTCCGGTCTCAATTCTTTTCGATTCCGGGTGCACAACCATTGGAGTGAGGCAGTCACTTATAGATCCTTCTCGAGCCACTGGCAAGATAATCAAATGCATAACATTTGGTGGCACATTGGAGAAGTACTCCACTGCCATTATCAACATCTCTACTCCCTTCTTTACAGGAGATGTGCACGCATGTCTGCTGCCGAATCCGATCGCTGATCTTATCGTCGGTCGCATTCATGGTGCGAAAGAATGCACTCCGCAACAAATTGCCGAGTGGGAAAGTGATAATATGCATACTGCAAATGCTGTAGTCACTAGAGCTCAAGCTCTAAACATGCCGCAATCTTCGCCTTCTGGAGATAATGATGACCAGAACCAAGGTGATCTCTTGGAGATTTCGCATGTTTCCTTTATAAAACAGCAGGAAGATGATTCTACTCTGAAGAAATTCTTTACTCTGGCAACAAAAGGTGATCCGAATAAGGATACAAATCGTAAATCTTGGATTACGATGAGGAATGGCGTACTTGTACGTATGGTACAAGACTCCGCTGAATCCATTCATTCTCAAATTCTTGTGCCCAAAAATATAAGAGTTAAAATCTTACAGCACGCTCATGATTCTCAGTGTGCTGGACATATGGGTTTTTCCCGGACTAAATCTAGAGTTCTTGCATCTTTCTTTTGGCCTGCTGTGAATAAGGACATGTGAATCTATTGTCGATCTTGTAAAGTATGTCAAGAGGTTAAATCCAGAGGTCCACGCCATGCTGCACCTATTCAGGCTGCAGACATTCCCATTCGACCATTTCAAAAAATGGCGATAGACATCATTGGTCCATTTAAGATAAAGTCTGCTAGAGGACACCAATTTATTTTGACGTGTGTGGATATGTGCACACGTTGGCCAGAGGCTGTTCCTCTAAAGAGCATAACTACTGCTGATATTGCAGATGCTCTTTGGTTAACAAGTCTCTACTATGTTAGAACAATTTCAGGATGTCCTTACTGACATTCCTGGTCAAACTGATGTCATTCAACATGACATTATTCTTACTGACCATAATCCTATAAGAGTCAGACCGTATCCTATCCCGATACATTTTCAAGCACAGGTAGAAAAAGAGTTGGATGAGATGATAGAGTTAAAAATTATTGAACCATCCACATCAGCATATTCTTCGCCGATGGTTATCGTGCAAAAAAAAGACAACAACATACGTCTTTGCGTTGATTATCGCAAATTGAACCAAGTGACTAAATTTGATGCTGAACCTATGCCTTTACTTGAAGAGCTACTTACGAGACTATCGAATTCCCATTTCTTTACTAAACTCGATTTGTCTAAGGGATATTGGCAAGTTCCACTATCCGAACACGCCAAACCGTTTACTGCTTTTTCGACGCCTAGGGGTCTATTCCAATGGAATTTTATGCCTTTCGGCCTTATGAACGCCCCTGCAACATTCGTACGCATGATGCGTCGAATCCTATCTCATCGCTCAGATGTCATTGCATATCTTGATGACATCTGTCTTTTCAGTGATACTTGGAACGATCACTATAATGGGATAAATGAATTATTGTCTATCTTACGCGAGCATAACCTGACAGCGAAACCATCGAAAGCGTGTATTGGTTTTAGCAAAATATCTTTCTTAGGTCACCATGTTGGTCATGGTTTCCTAAAAACAGAGGACCATAATACAAGTAAGATACTTAACATTTCTATTCCTAAGACTAAAAAGCAAGTGCGAAGTCTCTTAGGTCTAATACAATTTTATGGACGATTCATTCCGAATCTGTCCTCCATTATGTCACCTTTCTTCCTTGCTAAAGAAAGGGTCTCCTAATGTAGTCCATTGGACTCAAGAATGTCAATCCTCTTTGGATAAGGTTAAAACTATGTTTTCTACTTCACCTATCCTAGTATTGCCTTCTAAGGATAAGACATTTATTCTTCGTAGTGACGCTTCATCCACAGGGATTGGAGCAGCACTAATGCAAGAGTACTCTGGAACTCTGCATCCTGTGATGTATATTTCTTGAAAATTAAATGCCGCAGAGAAGAATTACTCGGTCCTAGACCGTGAATTATTGGCTATGGTTTGGTCAATCCTTAAACTGCAAAGATTTCTTCTTGGCGCGCATTTCATTGTGGAAACTGACCAGAAAGCTCTTACGGCTATTCAGAGTAAAAATCTGAAGAGCGCGAGATCAACGCGATACGCGATTGCTCTGCAGCCGTTTCATTTTTCGGTGCGAGCTATCCGTGGGTCAGAAAATGTGATGGCAGATATTTTGTCTAGATGCCCACATGATTCATAACTGTTAAATTATATGCCTAACTTTGCTACAGTTGTTCCTATGTTGAAATGTGTACACATATGGAATATATCATATATTGATTGTAACACTACTTAGCGGTTCACTGATGTTTATTCACCGCTGGTCTTTCAATGTTTTTTTGTCTTTGATGATCATGATGTTAAGGTATCTAAGATGAAATTTATGTATAAACTGATGTAGAAAGTGTGGCATTGCAAGTATTGTAGTATGCGTTGGTGACACCTCTCTGGAAATATTTATACTTAGAGAAATACTTTCTCTAAGTTCATGAAATATATTCTCAATGCTTATCATCTGCACATTGTTATTGGTGCGTTGTGAGCCTATTGTATGTTGCTCCTAGATGTATATCACAAAAAAAAAAATGTACCATTTTTTTTTTTCCCCGAGGGGTGTGGTAATCTGTTGCGTGCATATTTTGACGCACATATTATAAAAATACGATATGGCTATTTAATATGGAAAATATATATATTTGCATTCATTTGTGTATGAAAATGCTTCCTCTGGTAAAGCTAGATAATTCATGATTGATTCACACTTTTGATGATATGAGTGATCGTTCTTGATATTGATCCGGCGCATGGATATTGTATTCATGTCCGTTCTTATTTGTTCGGGCCAGAAAATAGATTAATTTTGCTTGTTATGTTTATGGCCTGAATTCATGTGTACTACTTGTCTTGTGAAAGAAGATTCAGTCGTATATTGTATACCTTTATATGTTCAGGTCGGACTATATTCTTTCTGCGAGAATCTAGCGCAGGTTTTCGTAGTCCTACTGGGTTGTGAAGAGTTCCGATAATGTCGCTAAGAAATGGCTGAGTGCTTTTTCCAGGGCTGGCACTGTTTAAGGTTTAACAGTGATTCATAGATGTTTTTCTAGGAGAAGTTTATGTCTCTGCAAGAGTCTATTTGTCAGAGATCCTCCTCATATGTGTGATTCGGACTCCAGTTATGCCAGACCCTATTTTTGATGATCTTGAGTCGATTAGACCTAGATGGAACATTGTGCTTCGTATCGCTAGGGTTGTGTTTTGTATCGACGAAGATGACAGGCTTTCCTACAGCAGTTATGTCTACGTGAATTAACTTGATTACTGTAGAGCTGTATGGAAAACTTTATGAAATTATTTATATGCACATTATAAAGTAACTTTGGCTTATATCTACCTTCCTACGAGTGAGTGAGCGACAACTCAGGAAGGCGGCCATGTTATATTCCTGTCATCATATTTTTTTATCACTGTCAAGAGAACAGATTATGTATCCTACTATCGGGCAGTGGTATCGAGATCTTGTTATGAGGTGAAAACCCACTATCGTGGTTTATGAGTGTTATACAAACATTGGACATATTTCAGCTTAAGAACTTAGCTATGAAATGAAGGTTCGGCCAATGACTTTTGTATGTTTACCGATCCTCATTGACGCGTTCAGTCAGTAGAGGATACGGCGATTAGTTACCAGAACAGTGAATACCACCTTGGGTTGAATGATATTTCACTACTACATGAATGTATCATCCACGATTCAAATAACCAATGAATGTATGTCAACATGTGTCCATGACTATCCGTGCTGTCCAGTTTGCGTGCCTTCATTAAACTATTGAAATGTCAGAGGCAGTTCAAGTCGTCATTGCATTACATGAGAGTGTGTGAGAGTTATTACCAAGAGGTCTGTTACACCGAACTACTACACCATTCGCGTTACTTGACACTCCCACTCAAGGTCTACATGACAGGCACATATAACATCCCTGACACTCTACAGTGGTGGCGAATACACAACAACACGTTTATTCTACACCCCCCCAAGGGGGGGAAGAGAGAGTATGACATCAATAGGACCCACTGGTTCTTAAAAAATTTTGACAAAATATATTCCCTATACTGTATACTTGAAACTGAACCCTGAACATTTAGAATTAGAGGCAGACGTCATACCTCTTAGCCACTCCGACCCCTAGTAGAACTGAGATATGTGCTTTTATATTTTCCTACAGGAATATTTTCACCAATTCCTACTAGAGCAGTTTGCCTTTGATAACCAAGGAATACAATATATAGGTTACACAGTCCACATAAGTCGAGGATTATTCTTAATTTATTAACTGCTTATAGATATTTTTTTAAAACAAAGAAGAAAGAAGAGACCGTAGAGTTTTCCTTCACCTTTCAGACTAATGGCAGTTTACAGCCTCAGCATTACGTGTTTCGTTTTACCAACTTTTACATGATACCTACATTTTCCACACAACACACTTTACTTATCAGGAAGGCTGTTGCTATCTACATGTGCAGAGCAGCCTATAAGCATATTTGCATATTTTTACACACACTTGTGTCCAGCTGACCCACAGGCTGTTGGCACATGACAGGCCAAAATCTGTTTGAGACTACAAGTCAGTATATTTCTACAAATACGGCCAATGATTAATGTTTCTAAGACTTGCTTAGATGCATTCTAACAATGCAATATGGGTCTACCATTTTGGAATTATTGCAAATCAATATAAGAATACAGCAAACTGTATCTCGACCTGATCAAAAGCATAGGTACCCCATTGGCACATACAGCAGTGGTTCTCAACATGGGCCATATGCCCCCCCAGGAGACCATGCTATATTCCTAGGGGGCCACAGTAAGAAGACGAAGTAGGCCTACCTTTTTTCTAGTTAACAGTGAGAGGAAAGGGGGGGGGAGGGGAGGGGGGGGGGGGAAACAGAGGTAAATGATGCTCAGAAGGGGGGCCATAAGCAAAAACAGGTTGAGAACCCTTGACAGAGAACAAGGTAACTAGGTCGATCTGACCCACCTGGCCATGCCAGTTCAGTATTGGCCATTTTTTAAAATTAAAGAGTAAGACCCTGTGCTTATTGTTTCCTATCATTTTTTGGAGGCAGCAAAAGACTTAAATCAGATTGAGACATCTGATATGAATACTGGGCAGGGGAGTGAAGAAGGTGGGTCAGAGAGGTATAAAAAATGAAAGTGGGAGGGAGAGAGGAAAGGTAAGGAAAGGTAAAAAATATGGGGGGGGGGGGGGGGGGGGGGGAATAATATATATTAATATATAATAAATGTCTTCTACCTCCACAGCAACATTTATTCATTTTCAACTCTCATTGTTGGCAGTATATAAGCCTACAGTTGTAGAGGTTGTCCATAAAATATTTACAATGACAATATCCCAAACTAAAACTACACATGATCAATCTGTGGTTTGTGTCTTCTAGTTCGATGTTGTTTAGTAATGTCTACACAAGAAGTCCGGTTCCCAGGATGTATGTTGCTGTGGTTGAAAGTTTGTCAAGACTCCCACACAGCTTTGTATGGATGTTTGTGTCATCATCATCATCAGTTGCCATCTCCACAACGAAGGTTGGCTGTAATGGATCTCCAACGTCTTCTGTCTCTTGTCTTGGTGGTGCACTCTGATAGACTCTTTCCTGTCCATCTTTTGATGTTATCTTCCCACTTATAGCGCTGTCTTCCCCTTGCACGTTTGCCTTCAACTCTCCCTTCTGTTATGGTCTTCTGAAAGGTGTTATGCCTTTTTATGTGGCCAAAGTATTTTAGCTGCCGAACTTTGACCTCCCTCATTAGTTCTCTTTTCATACCTAGATTTTCTAGGACCTCCTTATTTGTTTTCATCTCTTTCCATGAGATACGCCCCATTCTTCTATATATCCACATTTCAAGAGCCTCAATTCTTTCTTCCAAATGCTTATTCATCGTCCATGTTTCTGCACCATACAGAAATGCAGAATATATATAACACTTTATGATTCTCAGTTTTAATTTGTGAGATAACTGTTTGGATGTCAGTATATGTTTCATGTTGTTGAATGTAGCTTTGGCCATTCCTATTCTCTTCTTGATTTCTGTTTCACATCTGCCATCTTCTGTTATTATATGACGAAGATATACGTAGCTCTTGACTTGTTCCAGGATTTTCCCATTTACGCTTATCTTTAATGTGGGTTTATCGTCTGTTTTGCTAATTATCATAGTTTTTGTTTTCTCAATATTAATGTCGAGTCCATATTCATGACTTATACTGTTCACTTGCTTCACTAGTTCTTGTAACTCCTGTTCGCTTTCAGCTAACAACACAGTATCATCTGCATATCTAAGGTTGTTTATTGACCTTCCACTGATGTTCAGTCCTGGTATTTCCTGTATCTGTTTGAAAATTTTTTCGGTGTATAAATTAAATAGGCAGGGGGACAGCACACAACCTTGTCTGACACCTCTTTTTATGTCTATGTATGGTGAATAATTCCTTCCCGATCTTACTGTGGCAGTTTGCTCCCAATAAAGGTTACTGAGTATTCTTATATCCTTTCCATCAATACCTATGTCTTTGAGGCATTCAATTATTTTCTCATGATGGACTCTGTCAAAAGCCTTCTTATAGTCAATGAAGCACATATACATACTTTTTTGGACCTCTGTATATTTTTCTGCTAATATTCTTAGGCAAAATATTGCCTCTCTTGTTCCACTGTTACGTCTAAAACCAAACTGTTCTTGGATTTCGCTGTCTACTTTACTTTTTATTCTTTCCTGTATGATTTTGAGCAGTATCTTAATTGCATGACTCATCAGGCTGATTGTTCTGAAGTCTGAACATTCTGTTGCATTTGGTTTTTTTGGGCAATGTTATGAAAACTGATGTCTTCATGTCGTGTGGTATATATCCTGTATTGTATATATCGTTGCATATTTCTGTGATTGTATCTATACCAAAGCTCTCCAGAGCTTCTATCATTTCAATTTTTATGTTATCCATGCCTGCTGATTTTCCTTTTTGTATCATATGAATGGTCGGCGTCTGTGGCCTAATGGATATGAACGCAGTTTCATAATCCAGATATACCAGGTTCGAAACCTGCTGCAGGCGGTTTGGTAGCAGATCGCTTTGTGTGGATTTTTAACAATGGTATAAGCGCCGTACCGTTCAGAAAGCAATGGCAAACTACTGAATGAAATAATTGCCTAGAAAAATCACAAACAGCCAATAAAAGCTGGGGTTGATTGCCACGTCCTGTAAAGGATAAGCAACTAACTTATCATATGAATGGCATTCTCTACTTCTGATCTGAGAATGTTTGGGCCTTCATTAGAATCTGGTGATGGTTTTTTACCTCTGTTGTCCTCGAATAGTTCTTTTACGTATTCTGCCCATCTGTTTGATATGTCTTTCTCATCAAGTAATATTACACCATTTTTGTTCTTGATACAGCTTCCTCCTTGTGCAAACCGCGACCGATTTGATAATTTCTTTATTTCTTCATGCATATCTCTTGTCATATGCTTTGCTTCCAAGTCTTCTATTTCCTTGCATTTTGTTTCTATCCACCGTTCTTTTGCTTCTCTACACATAGTACGTATGTCATTGTCTATTGTTTTATATTCTGGAGTGTTTTTTGCTTTCTTTCTTTCTGCCATTTTATTCAAGATGTCATCTGTCATCCAAATTTGATTTTTCTTAGACTCCTTTTTAGGTAAATTTGCATTTGCTGATTGTATGCTTGTTTTTAAGCATTCCCATTTTGCGGTTGCTTGTTCTTCTGGGTTTTCTCTTCTATACTGCTCCATGCTTTCTGTCAATAACTGTTGATATTTATTTTTGACATCGATTAAATATTTCTGTTTTATATCTGGTTGTTTCAGCGCTGATATTTCTATCTGGGGTTCCTCCTGTCTTCTGTTTCCTGCTCTTTTCAGCTTTATATTTACTTTGATGACGACTGTATTGTGATCTGAATTTATGTCGACGCCAGGATGTGTCTTTGCACTTGTGACACTGTTCTTAAATCTATGTTTTATCATGATATAGTCGATTTGATTTCGTGTTACATCTCCTGGGCTTTTCCATGTGTATAATTTCCTTAAGTGGTGTTCAAAAAAGGTGTTACATATGACCAGCTGGTTTTCTTCACAGAACTGGATAAGTCTGTCTCCTCTATCATTTCTTGTCCCTAATCCATACTGTCCTACTATTTTCTTGTATTTTCCTTTTCCTACTGTTGCATTCATATCACCCATTACTATCAACACATCTGTAGATTTGACTGGTTTAAGTGTGTGTTGTAGCTCTTCATAGTATTCTTCTATTTCTTCCTCACTGTGATCTTTAGTTGGTGCATAAGTTTGTAAGATTGATATGTCGAATGGCTTTGCTCTCATCTTTAGTAACATCATTCTGTCATTGTGTGTCCAGTATCCACATACATATTTTTCTAACTCCTTCTTTATCAACATTCCTACCCCTCTTTCATGTTTTTCTCCTCCTGAGTGTATAAGCGTGTACTGGTCTCTTGTTATGTAGCCTGTATCCAAAAGTCTTGCCTCTGCAACTCCCAGTATATCGAGTTTCATGTCTGTGTTTGTGTCAAAGACTGTAAATTACGTATTTTAATGTCTGTTCTTTTTTTTTTTTTTTTTTTGAACATTAGGAAAGGAAAAAAGTTTCTCAGTCTAAGATTTGAACCCATATCATTCTGGTCACAAAACATGCATCTTAATCACTGCACTACTGACGATTTTGAATAGGCCTAACAAAATAAAATATGAATAAAGAACAACACGATTGATGCATGTAGCCTCTTTGCTGTAAATTACTGCAAATTTCCCGAGGGAGTGAACTCACATTCCAGTCTTTCATAACATAACCTCAAACCAGGTCACGACCTATCATGTGTAAATAGCCTGTGGGATTATTCGCACACAAGTACGTGCACAGATATGCCGATATGGTTATCCGTACATGGGTGCAGTAATGAATAAGGCGTCATGCTTCTTTGGACATGCACAGGCTATTCAAATACATACAGGGCTATTGTAAATATACTTTAATGAGACGGGAATGCTACGACTGACAGCTTTTTCGTGGGGAATGAGGAGGGTGTAGAGGATAAAAGAGAATCTAGTTTTTGAAAGATGAATGTTTGTGGAACTGGTTAAGTCGGACCACGTTTAACACCGCGTGGTGAGTCTATGAATAGAATGTAAGAATCAGATTACATGTAACATTCCGACAAGTTTCAAGCAATGTTTAATGTTCATTCCAAACCCTGGTATCTGTCTGCATGGGTTAATAATAACTAAAGTGTTGATGCATACACCGTAATAAAAGTATACAGAACTTACTTTCGAGCCGTTTTTTTAACTGTGAGGAAAACGTTTTGTTGATGTACTTTTCCGGGTTCCGTATTTGCCTCCTTCCTGAATATTTCACAAGGGAAGCAACCATGTATGCGGAACAACTCCTTATTTTGGAAATTTACGTTCTTTTCAATTTGGGGGCCCCTCATAAGACGTCACGTGAAGGGTCTAAAATTTTGTGACGAATGTGCCATGGGGGGTTATTAAAGCGTGACTTCACACAAAAATATACGAGTGAAGCTCACTTCTTTCATAACTGGTTGGAACAAAATAGATTGTGTAACTTAACTAATCAAAATCTACTTTTATAAACGCAGTACGTAGTTAACAATTCCCTCGTGGACGACTTATATTTTAATAGTATGATCTCAGCTGAAGTATCAGATAATTCTTATAACCTTTAACTGTTTAAAATTGTTTTCAATTATATATTTTTTATTTTAATACATTTCCAATAAACTTTGTTGATCTTGAAGATAATTTATATATAATGTTCGATGGAGAAGCATCTTACTTTGCCGAAGGATAATGATAACGAAGAGAAATCATTCACTGACAACTTCAGTTTGTGTGAGTGAGTGAGTGAGTGAGTGAGTGAGTGAGTGAGTGAGTGAGTGAGTGAGTGAGTGAGTGAGTGAGTGTGTGTGTGTGTGTGTGTGTGTAATGCCCCCTCAAGTTTAACATTATTTAAAAAAAAACAAAAAAACTTTAACATAAGCATGAAATGAAGTTATTGATGTATTTATTTTAGATCTAGTTTATTTTTGATTGTTTGAAATTAAATTTTAATAGATTTAGTAACATTTGACCAGTTATTGTAAACGAATGATTTATTAAAATCTATCTTAGATTGTTATTTTCTCTGCACTAGTTAACTAATTTACATTCGATTACATCCCTTCTTTTTTATCTTTTCAGTAGGAAAACAATGGGAGAAAAGGGTGAAAGGTAAATATTTGTGACACCACATAAGAGGGGTCTGACGAAGTGTGACAAGAGGTGGAAGAGGTTTTAAAACTGGCAAAAATTGCGTGACGTCATATGCGGACGACCCCTTTGAAGAAATGGGAATCCGATAGTATTTAAAGAAAAATAAGGAAACTAAGAATTTCGTATCACATCTTTGTATTTTAATTTCTTTTTCTAAAAGAACATTAAGTTCAAACACGGAATAGGCTTTATTCCTTTCATTTTTTTAAGTTTCTACCTTCTTGGTCAAACTTAGCGCACGCTGCGAAATTGAGCACAGATAGCGTTAATGTTATAAATAAACTGCATAAGATTTATGACTCTGGTTTTCCTCTATGTTTATTTCACATCAGCCTAGCATCAACATTTAATAAATCACACAATATTCTCCAATTATAACCGAAGGGTCCCTTCTCGGGTCAGGTTGAACGGGGTGTTTGTGACGTGGGCTTTATTTTTCTCTCGTTCTCTCTTCCCTCATTCCATTTCTTAAAATGTGTATAAATTTTGCTCCCCAAATTACCTTACCTGTCCCTTCTTACTTTGCACTAAACAATCTCAAGACTCCTGCATTCATAATTGCTAAAAGTATCAATTTCGATCATCCGTGCAAATCGGTTGCCGTTTTGAGTAGAACATGTCGATGGTGTTCAAATCATTAATAGAACGTAATAGATGCGGGGACTACCTTCGCGGTGGTAGAAAATGTAATTAGTTTTCGCACCCCACAGTAAAGTAATATATATCACAGAGACAGAATTCAAATGGAACAAATTTGCAGGATTCCATTAATTTAAAATGTGAAATGGCCCAAGGAAAATGGGGCGTGGGCTCCCATAAATCTGTCTGCCGTGAAATGGGATTTCGCTATTTCTTAGTATTTAATATTAGAACTAACAAGACCATGGCACTGCAATTTTGAAGTTTGGTCATGAAAGAACCCATCTCGCAGCAAAAGCAGCCATAGTGCATAAGCCTTCCTTTTGACAAAAGTTTTAATTTTTGTCTGTGTGCAAAAGTACAGCCGAGGGTGGTGAGTGATATAAATAATTGCACTGATTAGCAAGTACATTCTATCATATATATATATATAAAATTAAATAATTTTTGATGGTTATTATTCACTAGTATGACTGATCTTTTAGGTGTTGTACATGCATCTTATGACTTAGCTATTAAGACTGAGTATTAAATGCATTTGACAGATACATATCTCTCCCTGAGTGTCATTGCTGACTATTATCTATCATGATGAATTATCTCCCCTTTTTGTCATTGAATGAACTTTAAAGCATACATATATATGTAGAGCAAGTGTGCTAATTTTTGGGTGTGCAGAGATAATATTTTAATACTCCAATTTTAAAAAAAGGAATAATTCACTTCCAAAATGTATTGAGATAGACTTGTGCGTTTATTATTTTATAAAAAAAATAAATAAAGGTGAAGGTAGTCAGTTAGCATAAACTGTCCTACGACAGTCTTTACCTTCCCAAACTCACGAGCAGATTGTGGCACCCATTTACAGCTGGGTAGACTTGAACGTGACGCTACCAGGTTTCTAACCTGGAACCAGGTAACTGCCGCGAGAGAAACGCGATTTTAGCGGTTAGTCAATCGGACGCTCTAATGTGTTATTAGAGACATATATGTTTTCTGACAATGTGAATTCTGCACTTGCTGAAGCGGAATTAAGCAGTCTGCCATTTGCTGTTGATGATGGCACTTAAGAATTAATGGCACTTAAAAAGTTATGACTTGCATTAAAACGTTATCAAACAGAATTTTAATCGGATATTTCATGGAATGGTGTTAATAGATATTAATGCATTTCTAGTCTTGAAATATGAATGTAATAATATTTATGTATGCATATAAGACGTTTTCTCATGACTGACTTTATCACAGCTGTATGACAATGTTGTCAAAATGAGGACTCTGATTATAATGGCAAAGTCAGCCACCGGAAGAAACATTGACGTTGGTAAAACCACATTATATAACAAGGCTTGGTTCGTTTTCTTCAGATCCATATACATAAATTCATGACCATGTCCATTGTCACAATGCAAAATAGGACGGCACCCACGAGCAGAATCTACTGAAGAGGCACTGCCTTGTGAAATGATTTAAAAAGAAACTGCCACGAAGTTAATGGACATATTCCTGCCTTAATCTGGGAAGTCACCATAAAAAAAGAAAGATCTCCCTACATGACTGACCTTCTCATCAAATGTACTCATAGAAGTTAAGTAACTTAACTATATGGAAGAAGAACATTACCAAGCAACAAGTGCCATTTCTGTGATAAAAGTGACAATGAATACGAGACGCTATAGTTCCTTGGAATATAAATGCACACTGTAATATTTTGTGAAGATGCAGTTCAGTGAATAGGCAATATATATATATATATACACACGCACACACACACACAAACACAACGGGAAACCAAGAGCCAGGGATCCAGACTTTCAGGACGACTCAGAGTTCACTAGTAGGACAATATTAGACAATCTCTAAAGGACCGAGGACTAGATTAGAGCCAGGGACCCAGACCTACAGGACGACTCAGAGTTCCCTGGGAGGACAATATTAGACAATCTCTAAAGGACCGAGGACTAGATTAGAGCCAGGGACCCAGACCTACAGGACGACTCAGAGTTCCCTGGGAGGACAATATTAGACAATCTCTAAAGGACCGAGGACTAGATTAGAGCCAGGGACCCAGACATACAGGACGACTCAGAGTTCCCTGGGAGGACAATATTAGACAATCTCTAAAGGACCGAGGACTAGATTAGAGCCATGGATCCAGACTTTCAGGACGACTCAGAGTTCGCTGGGAGGACAATATTAGACAATCTCTAAAGGACCGAGGACTAGATTAGAGCCAGGGACCCAGACCTACAGGACGACTCAGAGTTCCCTGGGAGGACAATATTAGACAATCTCTAAAGGACCGAGGACTAGATTAGAGCCATGGATCCAGACTTTCAGGACGACTCAGAGTTCGCTGGGAGGACAATATTAGACAATCTCTAAAGGACCGAGGACTAGATTAGAGCCAGGGACCCAGACCTACAGGACGACTCAGAGTTTCCTGGGAGGACAATATTAGACAATCTCTAAAGGACCGAGGACTAGATTAGAGCCAGGGACCCAGACCTACAGGACGACTCAGAGTTCCCTGGGAGGACAATATTAGACAATCTCTAAAGGACCGAGGACTAGATTAGAGCCAGGGATCCAGACTTTCAGGACGACTCAGAGTTCGCTGGGAGGACAATATTAGACAATCTCTAAAGGACCGAGGACAAGATTAGAGCCAGGGCAGGAAGAAGTCAGCCGATAGGAGAGTATGGCGCTCTCTCTGGCAAACCTCTACATCCCTGGGTAGAAGAGGAACATTACGGTTCTGGTTTGGGTTTAGTTTTAAGGACCATCTTCATTGCACACGGACAACTCCATCAGTGCTCCGATCTCTTCCCTTAGATCACACAAAGAGGATCTCAGCACAATGCACAAACTCCGTAGCACCGGTGTATACAGGAATCACACACTCTATAAATATTTTTGTAGCGGGTAGGTTTCCTAACTTTGTACATTTTGATAAATGTTGCGAGGATAGCGGCCGTATGACCTAATCTTTACGATTTTCAACTGCCGAGGGATTTTTAACGTGCACAACTTGCACACGGGACCTCATATTTTTTCGCTCTTATCCGAGAAGGCTGGGCATCCGATCTCACTACCCAGGAGATCAGGGGGAGTATGACATCATTAAGGCCCACTGGTTCTGAAAAAAGTCTATCAAATATATTACCTGTACTGGGAACCGAACTCGGTACTTTTTTAATTAGAGGCGGGTGTCATACCTCTTAGCCACTGTGACGAGGAAATGTAAATAGATCCTCAGGAATCCGACTACTTTGTTTCCTCATTAGTATTTACGTTTTGCAACGCAAAAGCCACGTAATTCGCGGTCTGCTGACTCATAATTTGTAGTCATGCCTATTTTTCTTATTTTCATGCGCGGATGAGCGTCTACCTAGATTCGCAACTGTCATTGTATTAAGGGGAGCGAATCAAGTGTGTTTGCCTGAGCTCACGCGAGCTGAACCGTCAGTATTACGATGACTGGCAGATTGCACGTGCCCAAAACACGTGGAAGGTAAACAGCTTTGAAGTTCTCTACAAGGGGGAGCAAATCCTGTGATGTCGTACATACAGGGAGACAACCGCTGATATCAGAAGCCTTTGTTGTCGACTGGCAACGGCGAACAGAGGGACCGTAGAATTCTTTATCTCGGGAACGAAGCTTCTTGATTTCCCTGGCCAGGACGAAAGTGCGAAAATTCGCATCCTTTAAAAATAATTACACCATTTCTGTATATATTCTGCCTTCACTCCGTAGTCAGAATCAGTCTCTCAGAAATTTCGGACAAATCTAAGCACGCCAGACTAGGAACCATTTTATTCGCTAAATGTGTTAAATTGTCCCGTGGGGATTTAAATTTCTGATTGTGGTAAATATTTCAGTTGTGCTTAATTATTAAATGTGTTAAGAAATTTACCATTTTATTTACTGCTATTCCCAAGCGTTAAGACTAGCGAAATAGAAAAACGCGTAGATATTTTTTTACCAGTGGTTCAGTAATGTAAAATCCACCAACCATTTAATTAGCTGACTTAAGTATAATGTTAAAAAGTGACAGAGTAGTATGCGCATTATATTTCTTTGTGTGTAAATTTTTTTAATGACTAGTGTTTTATCATGTGTTCAAAACCGATAGACGTCAACAATCAACTACTAGTAATGACAGACGATATTTGTAAGGGCATAGTCATAATTCAATTAAAACTGACATCGTGTGCTGAGTGTTTTACAGAGTCGGAGGGGGGCCGGCTGCATGCCTAAACCCAAATCCGTACTTGCGAAACGAAGCGCAATAGTATAAGCTTAAGACACGTGTGCCTTAATTTAATTAAATGAGGGAGAGGATAAGAGATCTTACCCTTTGCGCGTGATAGGATAGGATATTGTCATTTTGGTTAAATGTTTGGTTTTCTTCCTAATTTAGGCTTGATCAAAAACCAGCAAACCAGCGGTCTAATCATACAAGAAACAGTCTGATAAAGTAAATTTCGTATACACCATCAACAGGCCACACAGGCCACCACTGATAAATTATTAGTAGTATTGTCATGGTCCACTGATAACGATTACTCGTAGTTTATGGGCAACGTTCAAGAAGAAAATCAATGTTCTATTATCATAGGTGCGCTGTTAAAGGCAAACAGCATATGTCGGGCTTACAGGTGGCCGACCAAAGGTGTGTGGGAAGCAATGAACGCGAATGCCGTGCATGACAAGATCAAGTCAATCAAACTTACACACATCAAAGCACATGTAGAAGTCAGGAACTGGGGTAGCTCCAAAGAACGTTCCACATCATTTATTGCTACAAAGTTACGAGGACATCACTAACAGTACACTGTCACAGATTACACAGGTTACAGTTCACGATCAATTATGACACCTCAGGTAAACATCAAATCCATAGGTAGTTAAGTGCATAGTATGAAAAATCCAAGCACAACGGCTGCATAAGTACGGCAGCTCACCATCATAAACTTCATGATCAAATTATCCATATTAAAGGGGAACTGCATATGTCGCAGTATACGATAATAACAATGTCGTCTGAATCAATATACCCCAATGCCTGTGTTAATACAACTCATGGGAGAAAACCCATTCCCAGTAATACTCTGTCGAAACTTCAAAAAATATCCCCATCGAAGTTATGCATATATACTGGCCTATCCATGGCCTGAAAATTCACCAATAACGTACGTTCTGCGGTACACAAAAACTAAGCCTCATATCCATGGCTTTTAGACAATACTTCGGAAATCTCAAATATCCTTTCACCACTAAATATCATATATACGCGGGGACAAACTGACGATAAAACGTCAACCCCTACTCAGAGCTATCTCCGCATCTCGACTGACTCGAAAAATTCCCCCCGCTCAAAAACCGCTCAGTACAAATTCATCTCCGCACGATTTCAGCGCTTGCGATGTATTCCGTTCACCTACGTTCTAGGCCATTCTGTATCTAGAACATTCACGAAGGTTCGTGACCATATATTTTTAAAACACACTAACAGCTACTCAAGGGAGCTAACCAACATTTCGGCCTGTACATACAAGTATTTTAATGTTAAACTCCCCTAGACCAAAACAGGACTGAAATGAGACTTAACAGTCTACACCGCCCCCCAGGGAAAAAATGATTTGATCATTTTTTTTTGAAAAAAATACTTCAAACAAAAATTTGAGGGCGATAGCATACTAATCTCTACACCTATTAAAATATAATGTTAAGTCATGAACAAAAGTGATAGGAGTAAGTGTAAAGTACAGAAGAAGTAAAGTATGGACGGATAATGAGATAAGCATACGATGATCAACAACCTCAAAGAAATATGAAGTATAAGAAGTCTAGACTAGCTATGACATCCTAAGTGAAAAGTGAAAAGACGAGATGAAATACTAGAGGAGTGAGCAGCAATGAAAGAAAGCAGTGCATTATGAATAGAGAAAATAATGATATATCATGTCAAACAATCACATAAAACAATGCATTGCATAAGTGAACACCATTATAGCATAAAAGTATACCTTACAAAAAACAACTTATATCTAAATCAAAGAACAAATAATTAGATATCATCTAAAAAATAGCATAGTGTACTTGACAACTAAGTGAACAAGCTCATGGTGCACCCATAATGGACCCCTGATAATATAAAAATTAGCAATACCGTTATACATAGAAATTCCTGACGCACAATCAAGCGCCGGGTAATGAAAAAATATTACAATGACAGAAAAAAAATACATTCTCTTATGTCTTAAAAAAAATTGTACAACACTCAAATGTATCGCAATGATCCCTTACGTACAAATAGTATAATCCTTACGATTATCATAAGTTCATTCTTTCAAAACGCAGTAGAACACGAACAATATAACAATGCCATGGTGCATAAAGATGAACCAACATATTATCATGAAACATGAACCATCATAAAGAAGTTACATCATAACTAAATACATTACTCTCTAATACACTATAGTATACTAAGATACATATACCATATTATCTTCCATCCTCCAGAAGTCATATAATAGGGAAAACTGTAGTGGTCTCGAAACATCTTATGGGGATGAAGATACAAAAACATCCAGAGTGGCGACAGACTGCCGGCTGGTTAACACTGGAACAGCACATCTTGCAATAACACTATCGGTAGACAGCTTAAAGATACAATATAGGAGCTGTGACTCTCATAGAAAAGCATACGCTGTGAAAAAATACATATGAAAATCTCTGTTTGATAATGGTAGGATTTTATGATATACAACAACTAATTCTACAGTAAACCTACCAACAGTGGCTGTGTAAACTTCCAGCCCCTGTACGATGTTAATCAAACCTTCCTCCGTTATGTAAGAAAAGGTAACAGAGAAAGTAGTACAGACTAAACCAGAATCCTGAATTAACCAGGGTCATAAAAGTATCTGAGAAAAATAGCAGCATGTAATTTATGTAAAGAAAAGTCGTGAGTATACACATGATACCCGCGTCAAAAGGAAAATCTAGAGGATGGTAATGATGACTAAGAGCGTCATGATGGCTGACAATCCGAGATTTTGCGCAAGACAAAGGAAATGCAGTAGACGATGGCGTACATCTTAAAGGCTGAACTGAAGTCATAGCCTGTGTACTGGGCAAAGAAAAAAGTAAGAAAGATATAATAAAGATGTAAAAGCATACAGTAGTAAACTTGGACCTATGACGAAGTTTAAAAGGAGCGCAGTGAGTTCGACAAAAAGTCGTAAAAGACGAAGATACTGAGCTAACCGACCCAGTAAGAAAAGTAAAGAAACTCATAAGGTATAGATATGTACTAACAATTAAGTTCGTACATGTAGCAGAGAAAACACTAGTCATTGCAGTAAAGAAGTTGCCATCAACGTGACTGGATATAGACTCAGTCGTAGAGATAAAGTTAGTGTCAGTGTCAGTCAAAATCGAAGGATCTTCTTCTATAATAGTAGTTAAAAAAGAATCAAAGTTAGACTTGCGACGTACTGAGATATGTCGAACTGGGCTAAAAGAAGCACTCAAATTAGTATGATGAACAATCGTATCATCAATACTGCAAGATTGCACACAATTAGCAGAATGTACCTGGTGAAAAGATTTTGGCATAGCCCCTAAGGTAGAAGCAGTAAGGTGATGTTGCCGTTCCCAAGCAGCAATTTGTACCGGCGTACAAACCTTTACACCATGTATCTGTCCAACAGTAAGGTCGGCGATAGGTGCTCTGAGCAAACATGCGTGTATATAACCAGTGAAACATGGTGTGGCAATGTGGACTAAGCAGTCGGAAAAGTCTCAACTGTCCCACCGAATGTCACACATTTCACCATATTACCTGTTGCACAAGATGGATGGACTAGAGACTGTCTAATTCCATCAGTTGCACATCCAGAATCAAAGAGAACTGAGACTGGATTATTATTCACAAACCCCTTATGTAGAGTAAGAGACCCTCTTCCGTCATGCGCAGCTAAGACAGGAAGAGGAGTCGGAAGAGGATGACCGCAACTCAAGGTAGTTATAGCTGTAGGTTGGAACAAAGTTGTGCACTCCGGGCACTGAGATGCTCTCTCGAAATCGAAAGCAGAGCAAGCAGTAGCATTAGAGACACTATTATTATTGTTACATCGATCATTAACAACCTGGGGCTCTTGTTGAGCAGAGTTAGCATGGCGATACGATCTATCATTTGAAGATCTACCGTCGTATTGCGATCTATCGCGGCTATTATTTCTTTTGGAAGCATTGTTATTTGCTCTATTGAAATTATTGTTCTGATTTGAACCCCAGTTTCCATAGTTGCGATTGTCATTTCCCCTTTGATCAAAATTTCTGTAAGATGGGCTTTGTTGTCTCCGAGAAAAATCATTATAAGGTTGATAACCTCTATTGTAGTTACCTCTTCCAAAATTTCCATAATTATTGGGACCAAAATTTTGAGGACCGTTAAATTGTCTCCAATTTCTTGAAGAAGGAGAATCACTACGTGATGGACCCCATTGATTCCGTCCAAAATCACGATTATCTCTTCTACCAAAATTGCGATCAGCACTTTGAGATCTACGTCGCAAATTGGAATAATATGGTATTGCTGAAGCCACGGGTAAACCTTCTTCGATTTTAGAATTGCTAACCATTACATTTGGATGTGCCGTGACGTATTGGCGACAGTATTGTTCCATATCTTTCAAATTTGGAGGCTTTCGCTCATGTAGAAAGGAAAGAAAAGATTTATTAACTGACGACATAACTTTGTCACGAAGCAACAAGTCCATAAGGGCTTCATGTGCGTGTTCAGTTTTTGAAAGTTGAACCCAACGGGAAAACGTAAGGCAAATATTTGATATAAAGTCTGAAAAATCTTTCCCTGTCTCTGGCAATAGAGACTTAAAGCGTAGGCGATAACCTTCTTCATCCAGTTGGTATTTTTTTAATAAGGCCGCTCTGACAACATCATAGTTATTCATGTCAGGACCTTCCAACATACTTATAGTATTCAAAGCTTCACCCTTAAATAACTTCCTAAGTTGTTCACAATATTGCGACTTGTCTACCTTATGAGATTCGCATGAAAGTTCAAATCTATTTAGATAGAATGAGATATCGTCACAGTCAGAGTTGAAAATAGGCAATTTAATATCATAAGATTTAGTATTTGCCTTATTAGAAGTTGTTTGATTGTTTGTCTCATTTTGTGTATTACCCATATTCACTACCTTTATTTTCTCTAGTTCCATAGCTAAGATTCTTTCGTCGTATAATCTTTGGTTTTCTTCAGCTTGCATTTGAAGTTTCTTCTCTTCCATTTGCATTTGCATTTGCTGTTGATTTTTTCTCTCTTCAGCTTCTAATTTCTGTTTTTCCATTTCCATTTTCTGTTTTTCCATTTCCATTTTCTGTTTTTCAGCCTCCATTTGCATTTGCTGTTGATTTTTTCTCTCTTCAGCTTCTAATTTCTGTTTTTCCATTTCTATTTTCTGTTTTTCAGCCTCCATTTGCATTTGCTGTTGATTTTTTCTCTCTTCAGCTTCTAATTTCTGTTTTTCCATTTCCATTTGGAATTTTCTCTCATCTGCCTGCATCTGCAATCTCCTATCTTCTGCTTCCATTTTCTGTTTCTCATTTTCCATTTTCTGTTTCTTTTCTTCAGCCTTCTGCACCTTGGCATATTCAACAAGTGCGAATTCTCTTATCTCTTCACTAGTCATCCCAAGGGATCTCCCTTGCTCAATGAAATAATCCAAAGTAGACATAATGCTGTATTATGAGGTATATAACTTATATAAATATACATGTAGAAACTCACTCTATCCCAACTCAGTGGATGACAAGTCCTTGCTCGAGAACTTGTATAATTACCTTATTTCTAAATAATATAATTAATCTCATATATATATATATATATATATATATATATATATATATATATATATATATATATATATATATATATATATATATATATATATATATATATATATATATATATATATATATATATATATATATATATATATATATATATATATATATATATATATATATTATATATATATATATATATATATACAGTGCAGACCGCTTAAGGCGATCTCGGATGTGGCGAATTTCTGTTGTGAAGAACAATTTGTTTATCCCCGGCAATTTTTCTTCTTTGTCTTTGTAAAAAATGTCCGGTTAAGCGGAATCCGTTTATCACGAATTTTCGGATATGCCGAACGATTAAACGTGTCCCGACTATATAATTTGATCTGCTTAAGACGAACTTTTTTCAAATACAGTACCTGGACATTTGTACAACTTTTCGGCTATTTTCGGAAATTGCGCGCTAAGTCGATGTTAGAATTTGAGTTATTTCCCCTCTAAAAATGGCTGGAAAGTTAAAATCCATATCTTTGAAAAGAAAGATTGAGCTATTACAAGAAGTGGAAAATAGTGGCAAAAAGAAAATGGAAATAGCAAAGGAATTCGACATTCCAAAATCAACGCTTTCAGGAATCATAAAAAATCAGGATCGGTACAGAAAAATGTTTTATGGTGGACAAGTTCATTGTCACAGAATGAAGAACCGAAAAGCGGCGTGTGATGTTGTTGACACGGCACTCCTAAAATGGTTCACCATGGCGAGATCAGCAAATGTTCCTGTAAATGGACCTATATTAACTGCAAAGGCAGAAGAGTTAGCACTTCTGGAAGGTCGGACTGGCTGGAAATGTAGTCCTGGCTGGTTGGGTCGTTTTAAAAAACGGCACAACATTACTTACAAAGCTTTGTGTGGGGAAAGGCATTCTGTTAATGAAACGACTACCGAATCATGGACGGAGGAGGTGCTAAAACCAGCCATGAGTAGGTATAATTCCGCTGATGTGTTTAATGCTGATGAAACTGGATTGTTTTGGAGATTGCTGCCTGACAAGACTTTTTCCTTCAGAAATGAAAAGTGTCATGGGGGGAAAAAAATCGAAAGAAAGAATCACAGCTGTTGTGTGTACAAATATGGATGGTTCAGAAAAAATTGCCATTACTTGTAATCGGTAAATTCAAAAATCCACGCTGTTTTAAAGGTTTGAAAAAATTGTGTGTTGATTATGCAGCTAATTCAAAAGCCTGGATGACATCAGACATTTTCACCAAGTGGCTACATGCATTTGATCATTCTATGGAACGTCAACATCGCAAAGTTCTTTTGGTGCTTGACAACTGTTCAGCCCACCTAAATGTTCAAAATCTAAAAGCAACAGAACTTTTATTTTTACCACCAAATGCGACATCCAAACTTCAGCCTTGTGACCAAGGTATTATTCAAAATCTGAAGGTTCATTACAGGTCAGCAATGTTGTCCAAACTTGTAGGTCACATTGATGCAGACTTGGTTGCTGAAGACTTCAAGATAACCCTTCTGGACGCTATTGTTATGTTGAAATTTGCATGGGGTAAAGTGTTGCCTGTGACTATTGCAAACTGTTTTCGAAAAGCAGGCTTTAAAGTTGGAGATGATACAGATGATGAAAACACGGTTATATCAAATACTTGTAATGGCAGTATTATAATTGAAACTTCTGTGGAACCTTTGCTTCATCGACTATATCAGGAACTGAACATTTCAGCAGAAGATTTTGTCAACATTGACAATGATATTGTTACTACATGTAGTGCTAGCCTTGCCAGTGCTGATATTCTAGGGATGTGTATGCCAACAGTTTCATCTTCTGTCCTTTCCAGTCCTGACCTAGATGGAGATGATGATGATGACTGTGGGTTGCCAGTGCAAACTGTTTCACAAATGGAAGTTTCAAATTGCATGGATAAAATTAACATGCATATAATGCAGGCTGGATGCCAAGATGATTTAATTTCTCATTTCTTTGGATTTAAAGAGGCCATGGAAAGACATTTTATTAACTCAGGTACCAAGGCACAGAGGAAGTGCTTTACCATTTAAGAGTTTACAAATTCTAGAGATAATGATGACTGTGGGTTAACGGTACAAACTATTTCACAGTTAGAAGTTTCAAATTGCATGGATAAAACTAACATGTATATAATGCAGGCTGGATGCCAAGATGATTTAATTTATAATTTCTTTGAATTTAAGGATGTCATGGAAAGACATTTTTATTCATTCAAGTACAGGTACTAAGATACAGAGGAAAATTGCAGCTTTTTCTTTTCAAAGTGTAAAAAGTGCTGTTATTATCTAGATATCTGTGCCAACGTTGTACATTAACACTTTTGGTGATTTACATATTTTCTGTGTCATACATCTGTCGTATTCAACGCTAATTCATTATTGCATTGTACGTTGCAAATGCATTACCATATGCTTGAACTCTTATCTGATAAGAGGAATTTCGGATAAGAAGAACTATTTCTTGGGTCCCTGGTGAGTTCTCCTTATCAGGTCTGCACTGTATATATATATATATATATATATATATTACTGCATTATAATATTGACAGTGCATGACAAAATAGATAACACAAACAAAAGAGACAAAGACAAGATGAAAAGAACAAATGACCACGTTCGCAGGAATCAACTAAAGTAAAAAGCAGAAATAAAGCACAAAATTTTGCAAAGCTTGCAACGACAACTGCGAATAGAACGATAAGACAATGACAGCACAGTGTATAAACAAAAAAATTGTATAGAAATAAACGATAGAAAGGGGAGAAAAACACTCACAAACAATTTAATCAAGAACTAATGAACAGAGGAAAATATAACGAAAACAACACTAAGTCATTTCGTCACCCCAATAATAAAGATGACTGAATCCGGCGTAAACAGAGTATGCCCAGAATTATATCATGGGATCTTTTACGACACGAACTTAGACAAAACAGTCCCTATAGAACGCTTTCGTAGGCCCTCGGTGAAGTGGGATATCCTACGGAAGTCTCCACCCAACCTGCCCGCTGAAATATGACACATATAACATATAAACAAGGATACAATAGTGTAAGTTTTGAGGAAGGCTTAATCAATCACACAGAGGCACAGTTTACAAAAACAAACAGCCACTTATCTTCAAATAGAAAAAATCCTGGCCTCCGAAACAACAGCAAAGATGTACATAGTAAACACAGTCTGCATAAATCCACTGGTGATCTATACTGGCACTCTAGACATCAAGTGCTGATATCAGTAGTTGGCGCACAAGAGAAAGGACTGGAAACTGCAAGTCTTGACGTGAATAACTTGTATAGACAACTCCTTCTCTAGATGAAACTTGGATTGGTTACACAGTAGACTTGGCTTGACATCATGAACTTGTAAGATATTCTTCATTAGTTGGTAACACCCCAACATGCTGGCTCACCACTGATAAAGTAAATTTCGTAGACACCATCAACAGGCCACCACTGATAAATTATTAGTAGTATTGTCATGGTCCACTGATAACGATTACTTGTGGTTTATGGGCAACGTTCAAGAAGAAAATCAATGTTCTATTATCATAGGTGCGCTGTTAAAGGCAAACAGCATATGTCGGGCTTACAGGTGGCCGACCAAAGGTGTGTGGGTGTGTAGATGTCAATAAACGCGAATGCCGTGCATGACAAGATCAAGTCAATCAAACTTACACACATCAAAGCACATGTAGAAGTCAGGAACTGGGTAACTCCAACGAACGTTCCACATCATTTATTGCTACAAAGTTACGAGGACATCACTAACCGTACACTGTCACAGATTACACAGGTTACAGTTCACGATCAATTATGACACCTCAGGTAAACATCAAATCTATAGGTAGTTAGGTGCATAGTATGAAAAATCCAAGCACAACGGCTGCATAAGTACGGCAGCTCACCATCATAAACTTCATGATCAAATTATCCATATTAAAGGGGAACTGCATATGTCGCAGTATACGATAATAACAATGTCGTCTGAATCAATATACCCCAATGCCTGGGTTAATACAACTCATGGGAGAAAACACATTCCCAGTAATACTCTGTCGAAACTTCAAAAAATATCCCCATCGAAGTTATGCATATATACTGGCCTATCCATGGCCTGAAAATTCACCAATAACGTACGTTCTGCGGTACACAAAAACTAAGCCTCATATCCATGGCTTTTAGACAATACTTCGGAAATCTCAAATATCCTTTCACCACTAAATATCATATATACCCGGGGACAAACTGACGATAAAACGTCAACTCCTACTTAGAGCTATCTCCGCATCTCGACTGACTCGAAAAATTCCCCCCGCTCAAAAACCGCTCAGTACAAATTCATCTCAGCGCGATTTCAGCGCTTGCGATGAATTCCGTTCACCCACGTTCTAGGCCATTCTGTATCTAGAACATTCACGAAGGTTCGTGACCATATATTTTTAAAACACACTAACAGCTACTCAATGGAGCTAACCAACAATTCGGCCTGTACATACAAGTATTTTAATGTTAAACTCCCCTAGACCAAAACAGGACTGAAATGAGACTTAACACAGTCTAAATAGCACCAGTAACTATTCTTATTTATTATCGGGTATTCGATGTTGACCTGTGCGGTCCTCTTGCTTCATTCAGAGAGAGACTAAAATATAAACAATAAGAGTAAAATAACTGGACACACAAAATACCCAGATTTTTGCATTCAGTTTATCAGCCCGCTGTGGCCAAATTTACACACATATTTTTCCGACAAATGACAATTGTGTTCCCAAGTGGATTTACCCAGGAGAATACATTGTTTCAGAATCGGCACTCAACACCAAAGAGAAAAACCGATAGGATATACCTTCATCATCATAATTATCTCTAGTAACAGTTACAAACCTGATGTTCCTTTAGCTATTGGGAGTACTGTATACTGTCTACTGTGAACACTAGATCGCGGTTTATATTTTTCTACCTGAACTATCTGATGTGACATTTTCATATCCAAGAATTCACTACCAAAGTAGGCGTTCCCCATTAGGAAAATTAATTATTCGTGGAGGAACTGGGGCTCCTCATTCCAGAGACAGATATTCACCTTAATCTATTCACTCGTGGAATCTATTCTAACACTTTCTTTCTCAGATAAACCCACTTTTTCTGTTCTATTCAGACGGGACCAAATAAATCTCTATACCTATCTAAATTTACGACAGCCACTCCGACTAAAGAAGAGAAACAACTAAACGTGAGTGTATATATATATATATATGCAAGTTGTGCACGTATATATATATATATATATATATATATATATATATATATATATGTATATATATATATATATATATATATATATATATATATATATATATATATATATATATATATATATATATATATATATATATATATATATATATATATATATATATTAAAGTTGTATTTTTTTTTTGCTGTATAACTGAAACTATTCAGTTTATTTTGACACGTCATAGTCAGTGAGGGCTAGATTAAACGAGATGAAACAAATATTCTGTTATTTAACTGTGATACTGTTACGTCCTTTTTCACCCTGGGTGTTTAAGGGTGTGGGACTTAACAGTATTGAAGTTGACATAAGTCTAACTTTTGTTAAAAGGGTACGCATCTTTGTAAGTTATAATGGTTTATGTGTAAGTAATAATGTTTAAATTAGTGGCGCACGGAAGAGCGAAAAAATATGAGGTCCCGTGTGCAAGTTGTGCACGTATATATATATATATATATATATATATATATATATATATATATATATATATATATATATATATATATATATATATATATATATATATATATATATATATATATATATATATATATATATATATATATATACATATATTAAAGTTGTATTTTTTTTGCTGTATAATGAAACTATTCAGTTTATTTTGACACGTCATAGTCAGTGAGGGCTAGATTAAACGAGATGAAACAAATATTCTGTTATTTAACTGTGATACTGTTACGTCCTTTTTCACCCTGGGTGTTTAAGGGTGTGGGACTTAACAGTATTGAAGTTGACATAAGTCTAACTTTTGTTAAAAGGGTACGCATCTTTGTAAGTTATAATGGTTTATATGTAAGTAATAATGTTTAAATTAGTGGCGCACGGAAGAGCACATATTTGGTGCGTTGGAATTGAGGTTGTTGCTAATCACTGCATGACGCAGAAAAAAAGGGAGACAAAATGCCGGTTGAATAGGACAGACGTTGATCTGGTCCAAGAGCCCCATATTATGGGAATATTATTATGATAGTGATTTAGCTACCTTCCAGGAGGACGTTTTAGCAGTAAATATATATGTAAGTATCAAAAATTATTGATAAGTGCTACCCGTATGATCTAGTTAGGGCTTCGACGTGGTCATTGGGAACCCGCTGCAAGTGAGAACTGATCCTCTGCTGGTGTATATTTGGTTTTAAAATACACTGAAGTTTTTGCCAGTGAATTATCCGGCGTCTCATGTATATACAGATGATTTGTATAGGGATCTTCTAGCCATAAGTTTCGTTTAGGAGGTCCATCAAATTTAGATGTCATTGAACGGTCGGCAATGGTATAAGTCGATCAAGTTATTGACTGATTTCCTATATTAACTACGCCATACCTACTATGAAAGTATCTGTATGATTCGACACAGCCATTTGTATGATTGATGACTATTTACTATAATGTCTACGTCCTCGTTATCGTAAAAAATAAACAGTTGTCAATTTATAATCAAGACATGGGTCCGGTTACCTTGCTTGCCACCAACACAGTGGACGTTTGTTCCAGTTTGCCATTGACTCATCTACATCCAACTATTATAACATTCGCGTTAAATATTGCAAGTCGGCAATAGATAGACTCTAAGCCCGACGTTTACAGACATCGCCCTTGCCTGTGGTGTCAGTCCGTTACATCAATGTAATAGTCCGTGATGTTGGGAGTTTGCAATATCTAGTGAGGCTCCAACATCTGGAATATTTGTATCTACAACAGCTACAACAGAAACATTGCAGATACAACATCTGGTGGCCAGTGTGGGGAACAAAATGAATTTCCAATGAAAAATCGGTTGAAGATTTCAAGGTATCCAGTTCTTTCAAGGCGACATCATCACGTACTTGGGATCCAAGATACTGTTATTCAAGGTCAAGGTCAACGCTGGACTTCGTCTACCACAGTCAACGTTGGACGGCGTCACGTTTTTACCTCAATATGTTTATTTTGGCTCAGTCATGCAGCATCCGAGTTCCAAAACCGCAAGCTCTGCGAGGGCCGGGACATTTTTTTCTGTTGATACAGATAAGTAGAACTGTTGTTCTGTACACCGTTGCATGTCTAGTTGAGCCTTTTCTTTAATATGTCCACATTCATTTTATTCTATGTTATATGTTCCATGTTCTTCGTGTGCGGTTGGGAGGTCGATCTGACAAACGAGGTTCATCTCGAAGCTGATTCGGGCTCTTGTCAGATGTTCTATAGGATTTAGTTTGTGAGTTTCAATTGAGCGGTAATTCCGGTTCAAGGCTAAAAACCTTGCTGAAGTTCTGATCGCTACTTGTCTCTTACAACAGTAATTGTTTAGCTGTGACGTCAAGTTTTTCTTATTGTTGTTATCGTATTAATTTCTTATATGTACCTTATTTTTATGATGTATTTTGTTTGTGACCGTCCGTCTCAATCTGGCTATCGCTTATTTGCATACACCCTTTATGTTTATACATTGTATTGTTGCTTGTCTTGTCATTGTTATCGCAGTGTCATTGCATTCTTTGCAATAATTTTTTTTAATTTCTACTTTATTGTTTAGTTGATTCTGTGAATGTTGTCATTTGTTCTTTAATATCTTGTCTTTGTCTCTACTGTTTGCATTGTCTACTTCTGTTATGCTCTTGTAATATTATAATGCATACTTTATGATTAATTAATAACATTATTAGATAAGTAGGAAGTAATTATGCAAGTTCTATGGACAGGAACTTATTGCACTTGTAAGGGATAAATAAATTTTAAATTATTTGGAAAAGAATCTTTCTAAGGAAGTAAGATTGCTCATAAACATTTGTCATAATGGCATCGTTGGATTACTTCATTAAACAAGGAAAATCCCTTGGTATGACTACTGAAGAAGTAAAACAATTCGCACTTGTCGAATATGAAAAGGTTCAGAAGCTAAAAGCAAATAAATTAGAGGTGGAAAACAAAAGACTTCAATTGGAACTTGAGAGCAGTAAATTTGCCGCTGAAGAAAACGAGAGAAAACTTCAGACGGAACTTGAGAATAGGAAATTAGCTGCTGCAGAAAATGAAAAGAGATTTCAGCTTGAAGCTGCTGAAAATGAACATAAAAGACAACATGAACAAAAATTGATGTCATTAGAGCTTGAAAAAATTAAATTAATGAATGAAGGTAATTCTCACAATGCTCATGTTGGTCAGGCTTCCTCTAACAGGGAAAATACTAGGTATTTTAATTTAAAATTGCCACGATTTAATCCACTCTACGTTCTTATAAACTGACGGCTAAACCATCAAAAGCTTATGTTGGTTTCCATGATATATCCTTTTTGGGTCATCGTGTTGGCCACGGTCTTTTACACACTGAAGACAATAATGTTTCAAAAATCCTTAAGATCACTGCACCTAAGACTAAGAAACAGGTTAGAAGTCTTTTGGGGTTAATTCAATTTTATGGGAGATTTATTCCACACTTATCTACCATCACTGCACCTTTCTCTACATTGTTAAAAAAGGGCTCAGCTAACATGATTCGGTGGTCGCCAGAACATCAAATCACGTTAGATATTATTAAATCACTTTTTTCTGCCGCACCTGTTTTACGGTTGCCTAATGCAGACCTAACTTTTGTGCTCCGCAGCGACGAGTCAAACTTTGGAATCGGCGCAGCATTACTACAGGAGTACTCAGGTGCATTGCACCCAGTGATGTACGTTTCAAAAAAATTAACGCCTACAGAACGCAATTACTCAATCTTGGATAAAGAGTTGTTGGCTATGGTTTGGTCAATAACCAAGCTGCAACGCTTCTTGTTAGGTGCTCATTTTTTCGTTGAGACTGATCTGCGCGCACTTACAGCTCTCAACAACAGAGATGTGACGTCATCGAAATCTACAAGGTACGCAATTGCTTTACAGCCGTAACATTTTACGATCCGAGCAATCCCTGGTTCGGAAAACGTACTTGCTGATGTTCTCTCCCGTTGTCCTCATGAGTCAAGCGAGCCTATGCGCCCTACAAAGAGTAACGCCTCTACACTGACAATTCCTCGATTGTAACGTGCTACTTAAGGAACATGAACATTTCTTCGTTCAGTGATATTATTTTACTACTAAATATCACCGTCAATGCATTTACATTACCTTTTTATGCTATCTTTGCGTCAACAATGACATTACAGTGATTTTAAATATGCATTATTCCAGTGATAAGTTTAGATAACTTGAAAGTAGAAATAACGTGCTATAATGTGAACTTAACATTTCAACATAATAACAGTTACACTCAAACATGACATGGTGAAATTATTGACAGTCTTCACATCTAACATTACGACTTCATGACATGTTTAAAAAAAAATAAAATATATTACTCCATTTCAGATTACTAGCATTTTTAATGCCGTGAACTCTATGCTACCATTATTACAATTCAGTTAACTTAATTAAGTTAGATATTTACTATATCAATATTACAAATTTATTGATTGCTATTTCATAGCGCTTATAATTTTCGCGCATAACATATCTCATGTAGAATATTAGCATTCGTACTTTATTAGTATTGCTAATTATTTCTACGCCATTTTAGGAGTGTTGTTTGATTCGCGTATTTTATTTTCATCCTTCCTCATTCCTACCTCATGGTTTTATGCATTCATATTTCTTTTATTTGAGTTCATTTATTGACATTTTTGTTTATTTATTATCACCCTTATTCCCTTATTTTCTCTATTGTTCCTACATTTACCACATTTTTGTTGATAGTGGTTATACTGTTTCTTACATTACCTTTCATTTATTTGAGCTGAATTAAGTTTCAAATCTCTTCCTTCACTAATTACTTTCTTCATGATAATTATGTTTATATAATGGATAATATAATTTGATTGACCTCTACGCGATAATTTAAGTAAAAAAATAAATAAATTTTTTTCCCGGGAGTTGAGGTAAACTGTTACGTCCTTTTTCACCCTGGGTGTTTAAGGGTGTGGGACTTAACAGTATTGAAGTTGACATAAGTCTAACTTTTGTTAAAAGGGTACGCATCTTTGTAAGTTATAATGGTTTATGTGTAAGTAATAATGTTTAAATTAGTGGCGCACGGAAGAGCACATATTTGGTGCGTTGGAATTGAGGTTGTTGCTAATCACTGCATGACGCAGAAAAAAAGGGAGACAAAATGCCGGTTGAATAGGACAGACGTTGATCTGGTCCAAGAGCCCCATATTATGGGAATATTATTATGATAGTGATTTAGCTACCTTCCAGGAGGACGTTTTAGCAGTAAATATAAATGTAAGTATCAAAAATTGATAAGTGCTACCCGTATGATCTAGTTAGGGCTTCGACGTGGTCATTGAGAACCCACTGCAAGTGAAAACTGATACTCTGCTGGTGTATATTTGGTTTTAAAATACACTGAAGTTTTTGCCAGTGAATTATCCGGCGTCTCATGTATATACAGATGATTTGTATAGGGATCTTCTAGCCATAAGTTTCGTTTAGGAGGTCCATCAAATTTAGATGTCCTTGAACGGTCGGCAATTGTATAAGTCGATCAAGTTATTGACTGATTTCCTATATTAACTACGCCATACCTACTATGAAAGTATCTGTATGATTCGACACAGCCATTTGTATGATTGATGACTATTTACTATAATGTCTACGTCCTCGTTATCGTAAAAAATAAACAGTTGTCAATTTATAATCAAGACATGGGTCCGGTTACGTTACTTGTCACCAACACAGTGGACGTTTGTTCCAGTTTGCCATTGACTCATCTACATCCCATTATTATAACATTCGCGTTAAATATTGCAAGTCGGCAATAGATAGACTCTAAGCCCGACGTTTAGAGACATCGCCCTTGCCTGTGGTGTCAGTCCGTTACATCAATGTAGCAGTCCGTGATGTTGGGATTTTGCAATATCTAGTGAGGCTCCAACATCTGGAATATTTGTATCTAAAACAGCTACAACAGAAACGTGCAGATACAACAGATACCTCTCCTTATTATCAGTTATCTAAACTATCGCTGCTATTATCTGGCAATTAAGGCTCCTAATACAAACGACTACGCCAAATAAATGGTAGATCAGACCAATCAACTGACCAAATAAAAACTATTTACTCCAGTGGAAACAAAAAAAATTTATATTTCAAATTTTTTTTTTTTTTTTTTTTTTTTTTTTAAGGAGAAAAAAAAATCCCCTAAATTTTAAGTCCACCTAAAAAAAAGTTCACCCCTGAAGTCAGTTAGGGTAAGGGAGGCGAGATAGTCCGAACGCGCTCCTTAGCTTAGCTCAAAACACCTCTTGCTTAAAAAAACCCTGTGATTGTTACACAATCACACGCTACCAGCGGCCTAGTATTACAAAATCAATACATAACATAACTCCGACAAAGATCACCCTGTAAATCCGATTGTATATATATTCTAACAATGCTGTGGAAAAACAATTGATATATTTGTGTGGTCAGCAAGCCAATAACCAGATCGTTTGTCTAGGGGAATATTATTATTTAATTATACTAAATCTCACGAGACAATCACATTCTTGCTTTATCTAGACTGAAGAAAAATTTTTCCAGATTAAAATTCAATCCTACTGACGAGCCGACATTTGTCGTAGATTTCGATAGGTGATTAAGAACAATGTTAGGTCCCTTCTGAATAGAACTGACAAAGGTGATGACTCAGTGCGAGATAAGGTAAACAGATAGATTTCACTAGTGAGTTGGTGAAAAAGGTAAAGTCTGTCCCTGGATTTGAGAAAACTTCTCTAGCCCAGCCTATCGGGTACGACTAAAAATATTGTTGTTCCGACAGTTCCCTTTTTATATATTATATATATATAAATATATATAAATATATATATATATATATATATATATATATATATATATATATATATATATATATATATATATATATATATATATATATATATATATATATATATATATATATCCACCACTCACATACACACACACAGATAAGTGACGACAATTAGACGCACAAACGTGAAAACTATACTAACGGAATGAGGACGTTGGGACGAGCTGACCAACACAGTAAATACAGTTTATGTAAATTTTATTTACCGTAAGAAAACTTCACAACATATATATTATCATATATCGAATATTTAAAAAAACTCATAGGGGTACAGAATTAATAAAGAAATAGACCCATAAGTACTATCTCCCCCCTGGTGATACAAGATCCCACAAAGAGAAGTTAATTAACCCCCAAAAGGTCAAAAGATTAGCACTATGGTATAGAATTTGACTATACTGTAAAGAACAGAGTATTTACGTTATTCTATTCTGAAAATGAACAGTATTAGCAAAAAAAATAGTAAGAAATATACTAAGTGAGTACCTGGATTATACAATAAACGAGTTACTCATTCCTGCTTTCTTTCTTTTCATAAAACCGTGGCCACGTTCATTCGTTCTTACCTAATACTTGATTTGCAACCTCTGGAACAATCTTTAGGACACTCGCACACAGCAAATCCAGTGTTATTTTGGCAAAGAAAACCCCAGCTCCTCAAAGACAGATTAAATCTACTTCTCCGGGGAACGTTCACTTTGTTACTTTTATTTAGGATTTCTGTTTACGTCTCATTAATTAGTCCAGGTAAGAAATTTAACAGTGCTCACAGTGTCAGTAGCTTGAGATTTCCAGTACATAGGAATGTTAGGTCGGTAACTTCTCTCAGTATAAAAATTCCTTGTCACACCACAAATGGTCAAACGTCGGGAAATGTTAATGTTTGATCTTGTCGCCACAACGGGCTGAATGTAAATGAAATTTGGAAAAAGAAATCTGGATCTATAGGCCCAGTTACAAAGTCACTCTTAATGTTCTTTGGGTTGGTACTCTGTCTCTTTCTGGGTGTAAACACAACGCCAGACAGGTTTACCTTGAAGACCCAGATACTAAGTAAAAAAATGTTCTTTATATGGTTATTCTCAGATTTATATGGAAGCCGCAGGCTTAGACCGCTAGTAGGTTTTGAGTTTGACCCAGTACGCCAACACAGAAAGTAAAACAATCTCCAACAAAAACTAAGAAACTCCATTAATACAAATGGTTCTAGAATCGGAGCTAAATGTTCTGAAATAAATCTGTGGGTACTGAATAATGGATTTTAAAAGCTGGAGAATATATATTAAATTGGAAGAAATTCACTAACACATGCTAATTCTGACGCCTTCGCTCAGATTTCGGGCTTTTCTTCGCTCAGTTCTGAATCAGAGGAAACAAAATCACACTTTTACCGCTTGCAGACTCTGGCAATCGAGCGAAACCCGTCCTTTGATCTGGCGATTCTCACCGTATTTAATTACGTTCGGAGCAAATGGAGGTAGGGGGAGATAACCGTGATTTCTGCCCTTGGTTTCAGATTATTCCCCCTGACCAATTACTAACAAAAGTACGTCCTATAGACTAAACGCTCTAGATTTCTCTTCATAAGCTTATCTCCCCCTGAGCCAAAAGTACAACTTTTTGAAATAGTCGCCCCTTTGTTCTCTACAAATCCACCATCCCGTCCCCTCTCTACGCGTTCCGTCTACCTGTAAGACAGTAGAGAAAGAAAAAAAAATAAGGCGTGGCAAAAATATGAATGCAACAAACATCGAACAACCAGGGGTTCTGCGTTTAGCAAATAGGTCTGTTGGTAAACATTCCTAAGGCAAATAGAGACAAGAAAATAAAATAGGCGTGCTAAATTAAGAAAGATACAGATATCTGAGTGTATGAGGGTTTTACGTTAACAAACCGTGCATGGCTCATAAAAAAGCCGGTGAAAGACAGGTGGAAAAAAATTGTAGATGTATGAAATCTATTTTCATAATATCCTCTGCCACAATGTCTTGTGCCATCCCAACTTCAGATGTTCACTATCTCACATCTCAACTCTCTATGATTATCCAACTCGCCACACCTAACTCAAGAGCAGAGGTGGATAAGTATTTTGAAGGATAAAAACAGCCCAAAACAGCGTTGATGAGGCTCCTCCACATGGTGGTGGAGGTGTATTGATGTGGGGGGCGATCAGCTTCATGGGAAGAAGTGACCTGGTGCAAATTGAAGGACGCCTGAATACCCAACGATACGTCGCTGAAATTCTTCGTCCTCACGTCCTTCCAATTCTGGCTGCACGAGGGTCGATTTTTCAGCAGAATAACGCTCGACCTCATGTGGCACAACTCACCACCCAGTTCCTGCTGACAACAACGACCAGACCATTCCGTGGCCAGCCATGTCATCAGACATGAACCCCATAGAACACTTATGGGATGAACTCGACAGACGACTCCGCCAGCGAGACGTGGCTCCAGCCAATCTCCGACAGTTGTCTCTTGCACTGCGGGAAGAGTGGGCAGCCATCCCACAACAACAGATCCAACGGCTAATCGGATCCATGTCAAGGAGATGTCGTTCTCTGATAAAGGCCAGAGGAGGCCATACACCTTACTGAAACGGAGGCCTCAGTCGCAAAGAATAAAAGTCCAAACCAAATTTAATGAACATCATTTCATTGTTAAAGTCTGAAAGCTTCTTCATGCCAAGATTGAAACATTAATTCCGTAAAATAAAATTTTGGTACAAGTTTGAAATTTGGTGTCCATTACCACTGCAATAATGTTCCGTTTCTTTTTTTGAACAGTATATAATCAAAATGCGTATGATAAAATTGATGATTAAACATGGTGACAAATTATTTTCCTTCCTAACCTGAACAGCTGATTTTCACTTTTATTTCATGCCAATCATTCTTTATATTATTATCATCGTATTTATTTTGCAACATGTCCTCCAAGACTGTTGGCTCCACGAGAGAAGCCGGGTGGCAGTGTGGAAGGCCTTCAACCCAGCTGAGGGAGAAACTGTATTGTGACGACAGAAGCCTCAGACGGACTGCCAGTTTTATACCATAGATATGTGGTTATTTGAGAGCGAATGACGAAGAAGTAGTATTCATGTCAAATGCTCTTAGATTATCTTGAGGGGAGATGAGGGAGAACTACGGTACGACGGATGGGTAATAACAAATAAAATATAAAAAAGGTGATTCGTCTAACGAGGACAAAAGACAAAGAAAATAGCCAAAGCTGCGACAACAAGTCCTGGCGAAGGCCTAGTGGCCGCAACGTTGGCTATTAGATAATTTTGGAGTTTTTATGTTTCAAGTTCATTACATATAACGCTTTATATTATTATCACAGATATTTTGTGCACTTGCGATCCTATTAATCGGGTAAGATCTTTAACATATAACTTTCGTGTGTGCAGGTTTCTGTGTTCTAATTGTGTTACGTATAATGCACCTATATTGTTTACAATTTTTTCTCCCACCTCACGTTCTTTCAGTATTATTTTTAAAGTGTTTTTTGTGTGTGTTTGAGACTTGTTCTGTGTGTGACTCATTCATGTATTAATTCCCCACAATTCAGCTACATGTGCAGCCCATTCGTATTTAGGTCCTTTCATGTCTCACATTACCCTCTCAATGTTTCGGTCGTCCTCGATTTCCTCTTACCCCAAGGATGTCAGAATAAGGACTGCATTGTAATGCTAACAACTGGTTGCCAGAATATGGCTTTCGCCAACGCCTTCCGCGCACATTTTTCAACTGATATTTATCTGGTCTTTTTTTCCCCTTCAATTCCATATCGGTGATCTTGTCATATTATTTCAATCCTTCTATTATGCGCGTGCGCCAATTTATGAAAGTCGGTAACTTACTGTTTCGGAGCCATATAATATGGTTGCCTCGACATTTAAATTGAAACTTTTTATTATGGCGTAGCGCGTGATTTATTCAGATTTCATTATACTTCCCACATGCAATGACAATCCCACTTGTTTTTGTATCTTATTTTTATATCATGTTAGTGCGTCCTACAGAAATCAAGGACAACCAATATCTTACAGACTTTCAACAATGGGCGCTTATGCGGAATTAGAGGATTAAAATTGCATTCGAACACAGAGATCTGCACAGGACTGACAAACACGTTGATGCGTGCCGTAATATATAAAAGTTCGGAGAAGGTCTCCGAGGCCAAAGTACACACTAGGGGTAGTCAAACAACACGTATCAGCATAACTTCAGTGAGCTGACAACACCTCCTTCACAATATACGATACACAGTTTATTTTACTGGAAACAAAGCTCCATGACACAGAATGTAGGCCCAATGGCAAATGCAGTAATAGTCAGTCTCCCAGTCCGTTCACTATCAAACGCTGTCCTGGCATTCATGCAGTCTTTATTCTCATCGTACCCTTGACATCTTCGTAACTATATATATACTTCCTGACTAGAATAAGCTAGGGACACCTCAACATAGTATCTTGATGCCCTAGTGATGGAATGATGCAGGAAAAACACAGTAGACTGCAGGAGCTCAATACACATACGTCCGCTCACATTAAAACACAAGCCGCATCCCCCCAGCAGACGATCACTCACTTCTGCTTCAAAAATTCGCGTCTGCTTCTACACCATATCGGTATGACGTCACTTCCTTTATTAGTGAGTAAGTCCGTATAAAATTATCAGAAAAGGAGCCCTGTCGAGCTAACTATAATACCTACATAATTGTTATGAATTTTAATCATAACACACGTCAAGAAAGAAAACTCGATCAGGGCCTTATGTGCATCACATATTTCTGAGTCCGGCGATGCCCGGCTCAAGTGGCATGCCCAAATGTTACTGCCTTCCGTTAAAAGACAGACAACTAAATATTTTAAGAACCGTTACAATAATACTGATGAATTGTGTTGTGCATTACAAAGTAGATATTTTTAAACGTATATATCAAGTTATGTGCCATTAGTTCAGCTTACTTACTTACTAAGTTCAGCACTGCTTGTAAATGTGCAAGTCACATAAACTGTACAGTTTTTTTGCAGTGTAATTTTCTTTTTCAACTTTTCATAACTAAAGCCCGAGCCGCGAAGACTATGAACATGTACGTAAGGAAATAAAGTTAAGTTTATTAATATGCATCTACACCCAACAGTTGTTGACAGGAGAAGAGGCTAGTCTAACTTTCATAATGGTGTACCAAGCTGTCACAAAATACGTGCGTTGTTTATTTTATTTTATTTTATTGTTTTTTTTTGGGGGGGGGGGGTGGTCTTCACTTCTCTCCGGCAGTATTACCACTAATTTTGCGTGCTGATTCTTCCAGTATTCATTCTTTACGCTTTCATAGTCACAGTTATCTTATCGTACCTTGTCCTACTTCGTCACTCCCTTACTATTACTTTTACCTGAGAGCTTGACCTGTTTTGAAACAACACTGACTTCTGTTTGTGCAAAGCGAAGTTGTTTATTTACGTTACGGTCCAGCAGTAAGGTGTCTGAATTAGCCAGACTGGTTAAGTTGCCATATCGTAAGCTAGTCTACCGGTAGACAAGGATGGCAAAAGATAGCTGGGATTACCTTTGCTGAAGATGACATAGGGTGAAAACCCAGATGTTTTGTCGGCGAAGGTATGGAACGAACGTTGGAAATGAGAACATAGGTTGCGGATAACGGCCACTCATAATGATGTCTCAGTTCCAATCTGGAAACCAGACAATAATTGGGAGATATGTTGTCAGTTCGCAAACATGACGCGCCCAAATACACTGCAAATCTCACAGTGATGTAGGAAATTGTCATTTGCAGAAGTTAAATCACGGACAATGATGTAATACTTCCGGCTGATGGACTTTGTTGTGATAATCAACTACGAGTAAATAACATCTTGGAAGATAATATTATCAGTGATAGATCTGTGAAGTAGCGAATTTGTAAAAATTACAAATATCCACGGAAGTAGCAAGACCTTATAAGGTAATGAAGTTTGAATATCACACCTGCCCGCCTGCCTGCCTGCATGTATGCATGTATGTATGTGTGTATGTATGTATTGTATGTATGTATGTATATAATATTGTTGCCACCCGCTGTCCAAAAGCACTTTCATCCGAGTCACTAGGGTTAAAATTAACGCTCAAGGAGGGTTAAATTGCTGAGGAAGATGAAGTGTTGGATGAAAGCGGAGGTCGTATGATAAATATGTCAGCAGACTCAATACTTAACATAAATATTTGTCTTCTTTAAATTTGTGGTACACGTTTGTGGTACAAATTGCAAGCAGTCGACGCTTGACATCATCATCAGACGGGTCTTGAAGACGCTTGATAACCCTTGTAGTTACCTCAGTCTTAATATATCAGACGTGCTACAGCCACCAGACTTGACTATTGTGGATAAGTACAGTCCAAGGCACCTGTGGGAACCAACAGCTGCTGAAGCAGACGCCAACCGACCCCACACCGGAAGCTAATTACTATAATAGAGCAACTAAAGGACATTTCCCAAAAACATAAACATATAGAGCTATAAGATTAAGATTTTGCCGAATCATCTTTAGCAAGGGGCTCAGAAAACACGAGGCAATATTTTCCCACAGAAGGGGCGGGAGAATACTGAGTTCATGATAGCTTAGATGATCTCAGCTGGTATGCTTGCTTTTCTTTAAAATCCCGTGAGGCTCCCTAAAGTAGAAGCATCATTCTTCCTTTTATATATCAGCCAAATCTCAAAGAGTAATCTTGAGTGAAGGTTGATACCTTTGAATACAGTCATTATACTCTAAGTTTGGCCATTGTTTGACTACTACTGCGGAGCAGGGGAGACAATACCGTCACACAAGCCGAATAAAGTTGCCAACCAAATCTTTCCGTAGACTTAGAGGATATTTAGAAGAATGAGGCACATCTCAAGGAAAGAGAAGAAAACAAATAAGGAGGTCCTAGAAAACCTAGCAATGAAAACAGAATTAAGGAAGGAAATCACAATTAGACAGCTAAAGCATTAGGCTGTGTAAAAAGACAACAACTTACTGAAGACCATAATAGATGGAAGAACTGAAGGCAAACGAGCAAAAGAAAGACAGCGGTGGGGGCAGATAACATTAAGAGCTAGACAGGAAAGAGTCTTTCAGAATGCACTACTAGACAAGCGACTGGACACACTGGAGATGCATTGCAGTCGACTTTCGTTATGGAGATGGCAGCTGACGATGACGAGGTTTGGAAAATTGGCAACAAAACAGGAAAGCTTCAGCTGATATAACACGGTGTTAGGCAGGAATGTGTACTGTCGCCTGATCAGTTCAATCTGTAAAGTGAAAATCCATTCAGATCCATAGCGGGTGTGCCGGGAACATCGGTTGGTAGATATGATGTAAACAATGTGATATAAGCTGATCATACAGTCTCAACAGCATGAAAGTGATAAAGAGTTACATGAAATTATTGACATAATAGTGATGTTAATAATAATAGGAATAATAATACGGTAATAATAGCCTTTTTAGTCATATCTGACTATGAAGATTGCGCCCCTGAGGCGATATACCTCAGTTGCTTTTTTTTTCCCTAGAGTTCTTTTCCACGTTTTCTTTTGTCTTCTGCTTTGTGAGATCTTCTTTTCGCCAAATCTGAGGTGGCGCCGTAAAGAGCATCGCCATTTGGTGCGATCGACAGCTTCATCCTCCCAGGTTGCTGGGTTTATGTCCAGTGCCCTCGTGTCTCTCTAGCAGTAGCACACATCTTTGAACCACAGCTGCGGTCGCCCAACTATGTTTTTTTTTTTGTTGTTGCCAGCAGCAAGTTGTCAGTAGAAGATAAATTTGGGGATGCGACCATCTTCCATTCGCCGGACATGGCCAAGCCAGCGTAGTCTGCGATGTCTAAGCAGTGTATACATATTTGAAGGCCAGCACGTGACAACGCATCGACATTTGCCACTTTGCCCTTTCACGAAATACCGTATATGGAAGGTATTGAGCCTTCTTTCTTGCTTAGCATAGGTTGTCCATCTCTCGCTGCCATATAGTGACAGCAAGTAAAAATAAAGACCTTAGTCTAAATAGCAAAACGACAAAAGTAAATGGTCATCTTGAAGAAAAGGAATACTCCAGAGAGCACCATCAATGTAAATGGGACATTTTCCGTCTACTATGTTTTCTATTAAGTCATTTGTCGATTTTCACCAGCGTCATAATGGCAAGCTAGCCTTTATCTTGTATGCATTGCTCAGCTACTTTAACCATCGATTGCTTAAAACGCTCCTTTTTATGGTTACGTTCAGGGGCGGTTGTGGCTGTTTTTTTATAATAATATTTTTATTTTTAAATTCCCTTAGCTTTGTAATTATACTGTATTTTGTTCCCTTGCTGATACTGTTTTTTGTTTGTTTGTTCAATGTATATCTGTAGCTATACTGGAGACAGGCATGAAGGGGATAAATAAGACCATCAGCAGATGGCACGTGACAGGAAGACTTGACAGAACTTGGTTTAAGGCCTATGCTCCTTTGGAAGTTCAAAGGTGATGAATGAATAAATCAGTGACTATAAACCTCACGCTAATAACTGGCATATGAATATAAACAGCCTCAGGGTCAGTAAAAGACTAAGCGGAAGAAGTGCCGGTTGTAGACCAATTCCACCTATTTCTCAGAATAGGGCCCCGGGCAGGACATTGGCAGACGTGAAGCTAGTGCGGGAAAACGAAAATATTTCAAGTTTTAAATCAACTGACATCAATGGCTACATGCTTTGTGCGGAACTAGAAGCCATAACGCTTTTCTACCATCTGGGTGTAGGATCTCTCGATCATACTGTCGTGAAACATTCTAAATCCACATATATAAATTAGAAATTAAATGCAACGCCTAACGAATTAATTCAATAAAAGGAAAGAAGAATGGTAAAGAACAGTGCTGTCACAATGACTGTACTCGAGATCCCCCTTTTTCTACTTCGTCTGCATATTGTAACGCTTTCACGTTTGATAGTAAAGCCTATAGCAGCATACACGCCTTTCTAACAATAAAACGTGTACTGTATTTCTTAGAAAACCTTGAGATACGCAAGCTGATTAATGACCTAGATTAATACTAGCATTAATTTCATTTTATACACTGCGTAATGAAAAGACAGATGAACTTAGGGTAGAGAGAGAGAGAGAGGGCTGAACGGAGGAACGTATGCAACACTAACACGCGTCTCGCGATTTAAAATTAATGCCACCCCCAAGCGTAAGGCATGAAGCACTAACTTTTTTTCAAATAGACAGTGATAAAAAACACTACCAATACGAGGGTTAGGTTTAAAAACCTGTTTAATGCTTATTAGTAAACATGACATTATACTGTTTTATGTCTGAAAGCCTGACAGTACCGAGACACCACATCGTATCGAAGTGAACGGGGGGTAGATGAAAATGCATATTTTGAACGCAGCCACTTAGCTCCATTAAATTTATATATTTGGGTTCCTTAGGACTTGCTGACAAAGAATATGTTAAGTGTTACGCAAATAGTCTAGGAATTAACAAATTATAGCCAAAAGAAAATAGTGAGGGTGTCTGACAGCACCAAATCATAATCGCACAGTGGCATGTTTTGAAACCACCATTTTACGGGAAATAGGCCAACATGTTAAATCCGATTTGATTGGCGGGAAGTATATGTAAGACGAAACACGATTAGTCGGACTGCAAATACTAATTTTGGTTGTTAGGGGAAACGTAGGAAGGGTAAATTTTTTCAAAAGCTTGTGTAAACATGGTCCTATTGGCTAGACCCGCTGATATAGTCAATTAGGAGCATCTGTTCAGTGCCACATTTTAAAATAAACTTACTAAGAAGCAGTGCGTTGAGATCCAGCTCATATTTTTCTAAATAAAAGCCTGGGACAGAGGCAGATCGGAATTTGTGCCATAATTCATCGCCAGTCAACGTATTTGTTTATTATTTCCATGAATTGTGGTAAGATTGACATATTTGATATCTTTTTGATGAAAATTGAATGTGAATTGATAATTTATGTCTGTATATGTGTGTGGTTCAGTAGCAAACATGAGGCAAAGCCTAGATATTGCTCCAACCTGAACAAAACTTGTCGGAGAGAAGTATATCTGCATGGGATCGCCAAATAGTACACTGACACCTATCTTATTGACTAGAAGGAACTAATGCTGGAATTGCAGAGGCGTAGTAACCATTAGGGAGAAGAATACTGGTGTAAATTGTTTCAGATGAAGCTAGCAGTTGGCCTACCGCTCTGAACTCAGTGTTTGTTATGTATTGTGTTCAGTGTGGAAATAGATTATAAATTAGTTCTGAAGTAGGAGGTACAACCTTCTTGTTTCAGGGACCGTGGTCCTAACTTATTGAAGCAGCACCTGGTCTGAGTTTTTCTGAATCCAGAGGCTGATAGCATACCCCTTGGTCCAGATAGCGACCAGTGAGGTGTCTCAAGAACACAGTGAAGCAAGCGAGCAGAGGAGACTGTTTCCTGCCGCCATCACAGAAGATAAGATTCTGTGGCCAGAGCAGCTCAATCTTATGTACCCCCCTCTAAAATTGACAGTATATTAAAGAACGAGGGACAATAAATTGTTTCAATTGACAGGAACTGTGAACTTTTCCCAATACTATTTCCACCATAAGCAAACACTTGAAGTCATGATGACAAACAACAACCAAGCTTGAACAAGCCAGTATTACCTCATAGTACTACATCACAACTTACACACATATGATAATAATAATAATATATGTCAATACAAAGAGTCTATCTATAAATTGTGTACATATAACTTGTGATTACATTTGATTGTGATTCCTGGTTCACTTTGTAGTTGAATCAGGGTATCTAATATTTGAAGGAATTAATACATATATTTTTAAACTTTAACACTTGACTCATTTAAGATAGTCTTATAGAGTGTTATATGTGTGTGAGTGTCACAGTGTTGTAAAGTGTTGTGGAATAAATTAAATTGTTTATCTGTCTGTTGTTGTTGTGACTTACACTTCATCATTATCATAACCCTAGACATTCAACGTAGTCATCGCAATATTCCAGAATAATTCTGACTGAGGTCTAAATGTGGTAGCAAAGAAAGGTTATCTGTAAAACACTACACCTATTAGATACAGATACCTTCACAGCTGATCTCAGTCAGTACAGTAAGTCCCCTATAAATATTTATAACATCCCACTTTACCACACATACACACAAGGTTGGATGCTGTGGCTACACAGAAGGTTGGATGCTGTCGCTACACACAAGGTTGGATGCTGTCGCTACACACAAGGTTGGATGCTGTCGCTACACACAAGGTTGGATACTGTCGCTACACACAAGGTTGGATGCTGTCGCTACACACAAGGTTGGATATGTTCCCTTTCTTTCTCTTTTTCCCCCTTTCCTTCCGGCACTAAATTCAATGCGTCACCACACATACAAGCAATAAAATAATTTAACGTTTGCTATATATATATATATATATATATATATATATATATATATATATATATATATATATATATATATATATATATATATATATATATATATATATATATATATATATATATATATATATATATATATATATATATATATATATATATATACAGTAGAACTCCATTTATCCGAACCCCATGGGACCGAGCATCGTTCGGATAATCAAATGTTCGGATAATTGGATTACATAATGTATCGAGTACATGTACACATATTTCTAAAAATAATTAACCATCACAAGGAAATTACACTATAAAACATATTTACTTGTACTGTAATAATAATACCCACACTGTATTAGATCACTGTATCACCAAAATCTTTCATTACATTTTGCAGTGCATGTACTACTTGTATTAATTATTTTTTTTTTTAAGAAAGAGAAATGTTTTCAAAATAACATTACAAACGATTCAAAACCAGGCGCAACTTACGTATACATGTACTTGCACAGATGTAACCCACTATTTAAATTAATGAGGAATCCTCTTTTGCACCAAACTGGATAGTCTCCTTTTGGCTGCTAAGTCCCGCATTCTCTTCAACAGCAGAAGCTGTATAGGACAGCTGTCATCTTCTTGCTCGTACCAAGCCATCGCTGTTTCTAGTGCTATAAAGGCCTCTTCAGGACTTGGTCGACGTTTTGGGTTTTCTTCATAATCTACAAGTACATCATGTACTTCTGAGGAGTCTTCATCATCGGTCACTACATGTATTTGGTTTTCTTCTTGCACAAAAGACAAAATTTCTTCGTCATTCAAAAACTGAAAACCAGAATCATTATCATCTTCTAGCCACATGTGTGCATCATCTTTGTCACAGGCCGAAAATCCGGGCATTGCTTGAAACAGTTCCACAACTTCATTTATACAATCATCATTTGTGTCCACTACAGTAGTTTCATTTCCTCCTTTTTTCCCAAACAATCTATTCCAAGCCTTGTTGAGATTATCTTGTGACAGGGTGGTCCAAGCATCAGCTAACATATATCAGCAGTCTTTGAGATTAAGCTTTTTGGAAACCGCCACCACACTTTCTTCATCTTCAGCCAACAATAAACGACGCATGACTTCCTTCTTGTACATCGTTTTAAGCTTTGCTATAACACCCTGATCCATTGGTTGAATCAGTGCTGTTACATTGGGAGGCAGAAAAATTACTTTAAAATTTGCATCAACTGCATTCAATGTATCCGTCTCTGGATGAGATGGTGCATTGTCCAGTAGAAGAATTACTTTTCCAGTTTTCTTTTCTTGTTCTCTCAACCTCTTCACATTTGGGATGAACTGATTTGTATACCAATCAAGAAATATTTCACTATTCATCCAAGCACTCTTCTGTGCTTTGTAGCACAATGGGAGACATGTCACATTCTTTAAACAACGTGGTTTTTTGGCTTTACCGATCATTAGCACCGGTAAACGATGACTTCCACTGGCATTCGCGGCTACCAAAATTGTTACTCTCTCTTTGCACTTTTTAAACACAGGGGAAGCTGGTTCGCGCTGAGATGCAAGTGATTTTTGAGGCAATGATTTCCAGCATAAGCCAGTCTCATTGGCATTATACACATCGAGTGAATAATCTTCTTCTTCCAAAAAAGCCAAGAATGTTTCTTTAAAATTTTCAGCGGCAGTTGCATCTCCAATTCTCGTATGCCATGACGAGATTTAAAGTTTCTTAACCATCCCTGGCTAGCCTTAAAGTCAGGAGGACAGTCAAGTTGATTGTTGAACTGAAGTGCCTTTTCACACAATAGAGAACCAGAGATAGTTTCCCCTTTGCTTCTTCTTTGCACAAACCATATATACAAAGCCTCTTCCAATTTCAAATCTTTCGCATGTCTCATGGTTTACGTTTCTTCGACCCATTTTCACTATCCAATTTCGGTGCAAAACTCATAATTTTATCCTTGTTACTTTTGATGTCAGAGACGGTAGCTTTCCCAACATTGGAAATCCTCGCAAGTGAAGACACAGTTTCACCTTTTCCTAGTCTCTTGATAATTTCTGTTTTCGTTTCAATTGACAAAACATTGCGGTTCCTTTTATATGCTTTAGGCCTTCTGGAAGATTCCATATCGCACAGAGAAATACTTGCACACCAAAATTATTCTGCTGTAGTAGCAGACACAATTATTTTAAGTTGAACTGTCTGTTTAGCCAGTGTTCTGCCTAGAACGCATACGTACACTAGATTGGTAAACCAGATATTAACTGACTTTATGATCTGACTGACTTCCTGTACGTAAGCGACTGACCATTAGCCCATTCCATCCTCTACAAATTGTTCGCACACATTTGAAGCTTGCAGCATCAAAAGATTCAAAAATAAAGTCTAACATGACTGGTGGCGCCTGATTTTTTTTTTTCTCGAAAAAGTGTTCGGATAATTGGATGTTCGGATAATTGGGGTTCGGATAAATGGAGTTCTACTGTATATATATATATATATATATATATATATATACATATATATATATATATATATATATATATATATATATATATATATATATATATATATATATATATATATATATATATATATATATATATATATATATATATATATATATATATATATATATATATATATATATATATATACATACATACAGACATACATACATACACACACATATATTTTCCACGACGTCATTTCAGCAATAAAGAAACGCGCGGTTTTGTTTCAACATATTACCTATAAGAGAATACTGTGAAGTGTAACCGAAGACAGCAAATTCGAGTGGCTGAGCGTAGATGGTTCAAACACGCTGCTATGGTAACGGTCCTGTAAAAGCACGTGACCTGACACAACGCAGCTAATGTCTTATGCTTGCAGCATTTTCCCTTCCCGTCCTTTCTCAAGCGATGGATTGATTTCGATAGTTTGCTGTATTGGAGTTTTTTGTTTTTTAATTCGATTACCTGAAGTACATGCACAAGAAACGAAAGACGTCTGTTTTTTCCCGTATCATTAAAAATCTACATTTACTATTATGTTAGTGGTCGCTCAGTTGTACTGTCACATCATTTTCGGTGAAATGTATTTATTTTAAAATTAGATTTAGTTTACTTTATTAAGAACACACGTTTTCATAGTATGTGTTGGTGTGTTCTTATGTCTCTGTTGGTTATGCTATAAAATAGATTCTTCTTCTGCTTCTTCTTCTTCTTTGCACACTGTCAGACGTCTGTCTACTTGAATATTTTCAAAGAAAGCAGTGGTCAGCTTCAGGCTAATTATATCTCCATAGAGTTTTCCCGAAAATGGTATTGGCGACGGAATATGTGTTTTCCATGTTCTTCTTGTGTTGGGCATCTCTGAAGCAGATATTCTTCTTCTTCTTCTTCTTCCTCGTTCGCCCTGAAAAGGACGGTGGTTGCGTTGTGTCTGTTTCCAACGTAGCTGTGATATCTGCACCTTTCGGTCGACACATCCGACTTCTGCACAGCATTTTTTAGGACCGGGTTTGCCTTCCCATTGCGATCCGTACTCGCTCAGCCAGCCTGCACTGCTGCAGACTGTTTCCAGGACCACCACGTGGAGGTGGAGCACGGTCTTGACCAGCTCTGGTTCGCTGGTCCTGACACAGGCAGTCAAGCTATGAGTCGCTGACTGCGGTCTCTATTGCTGTGTCTTGAGGTCCCTAAGCAGATATTCAAAAGTCATTAAGAACTCTTGTCTTTTGCGTCTGTGCCTTCATTCCATAGTTAAGGGGAGGGTGAACACCAGTAGCAATGGGTGGATCCCAACGAGGCGGTGGATCCAGCACTCTCCCAGCCCGGCGGGACTCTAATGAGTTAGCGACATTCTGTTTATTTTTTGTGACGTCATCATCAAGTGAAGTACGCTGCACTGTTTCGTTAGGTTTGTGACGTCATCATCAAGTGAAGTATGCAGCACTGTTTCGTTAGGTTTTTGACGTCATCATCAAGTGAAGTATGCTGCACTGTTTCTTTAGGTTTGTGACGTCATCATCGAGGGAAGTACGTTGCACTGTTTCGTTAGGTTTGTGACGTCATCTTCGAGTGAAGTACGTTGCACTGTTTCGTTAGGCTGGTGACTTCATCTTCAAGTGAAGTACGTTGCACTGTTTCGTTAGGTTTGTGACGTCATCTTCAAGTGAAGTACGTTGCACTGTTTCGTTAGGGTTCTGACGTCATCTTCAAGTGAAGTACGTTGCACTGTTTCGTTAGGTTTGTGACGTCATCTTCGAGTGAAGTACGTTGCATTGTTTCGTTAGGCTGGTGACTTCCTAAAGAGATTCCAGGGACAATGTGTCATGGTGTTCACATATCATTATCTTTCAACTCCCTAAGGGATATTTATTTTAAATAAAGTTTTGGTGAAGCGCGGCCCGTTCAACCTAGACCCAGTGTCCGTCGGTTATATTGGGGCGCATATCCAAATATAAAAGACCTTGCGGTCTGAACTAACATAGTCCTTCAATTGCTCATGCCACGCCTTTATGACCTGTGCCATCTGTTCGAGGTCTTTCCACGTCGTCTTGATCCCGTTCATGTTAGTCTCCATGTCTCTGCTCCACGTGCTATGTCAGTCTTCCTCCACCTCTCTTATCTAGGGATCACAGAACAAGGACTGCCTTGTAATGCTATCAACAGGTATTCTTCATGCGTGTCCCATCCCAGTGATCTTAATCCATTTTTGTTGTTGTTGCTTCAAACACCCTTACACCCTTACTTACTTACTTACTTAGTCGTTCCCCTTCTACCGTGAGGTGTAGAGGTTTAGAAGAGAGAGCGCCATATTATCCTATCGGCTGTCATCCTCCTGGCTTGGTTCCATTCTAGTCAGCGGTCCTTCAAAGATTGTCTAATGTTGTCCTCCCAGCGGACTTTTGGTCGTCCTGGGGGTCTGGATCCCTGGCTCTTTGTTCCCCATGCTTGTCGTGGTAGCCGATCTTCTCCCATTCTGCAGACATGGCCAAACCATCTTAGTTTGGACTGTTCTACTTGGGTCTGCAAGGGGTGGGATTTTAGGCCTTGACGCATCATCTGGTTGCGGACCATGTCTGTTCTTGTTACTTCAACCACCTTCCTCAGATACCTAATTTCTGAGGTTTGGATCTGGCTTTTGTGGGTTGTAGTCATTGCCCATGACTCGCATCCATATGTCAAGACTGGGGCATAGGTGGAGCGGTATACAGCCATCTTCGTTTTCTTACCAACCTCTCTCTTAATGAGGAATCCTCGATTTATGGCCTGAAAAAGTCTCCCTGCTGCTGCTTTTGGAGTGGCCAACTCTTCTTTGACCTTTACACCCTACGCCCATATAAAGTTTAAAGAATGATAACAAGACTATAAGAGTATAACGTAACAAGATTTCTTATTGGATAATACTATCTTGAATAACACTATCTTGGATAATACTATCTTGGAGAATATTTCCAATAATCTGGGATAAGGAAAGAATATTATTTTCAACGATAGAAAAAAAATTTAACACAATCTAAGTAAAAAACAATTTTTATGTCAAGCGCCCTTCTATGCACCCCACTAATACCGCGAACCTCTTGAAAAAAAATGCATGCACCCCAGTGTGCACCGTGCACTAAAACTGTCCTGCCTAACCCCGGCGTCTGTGTCTTAACAGGATAAAAATTAATATGGTAATATTGCTGTAAATTTACAGTCTGCGCCACAACACAATTTATGGTGTCTGCTGTTGTCCCATTGTGGTCTTTCTTCTTAGCTTGTTATATTTCTACGGTGCATAAGTCTTCTACCAGATCTCACAAGTGCTGTTGTTCAGGGCATCTTATGAGTTTCTTTTTTGTTTTATGGCGTCTCTGCCATTTATGTTTCTGTCTCACAGTCAGTCTACGTGGAGGAGTTAAAAGATGAAAAAAAAAAAACTTCTTAATGAATCTAGTCAACACAGAGGCGTCCCTAAACTATCTAGCACCCGAGGCGGATCCTAACTTTGGCACCCCCCATAAAGAAACACACTTGCAAGTATATTTATAACAGTAAATACTATCATAAAAGTCCGACGGAACCCCTTTCCTGGCTGTCATCGGAGCGGACTGACCCCCATCGCACCCCTCTTTAGTACGCCACTGAGCCGATGGCATCATCTTCAACTTCTGTCCCTCACCTCTTTTCTATTGGTGTTTGTCTATTGGGGTTTGTCTATTGGTGTTTGTCTATTGGTGTTTGTCTATTCCCTTCATTTGCACTATCCTGATTCTTTTGTACCAGTTTAGTCCAGTTCTGCGGATGCTATTTGTTTATAATAAAAAAAAAAACGTTGGTAATGTAGCAGATGATACAACATATTGTGATGAATGGTGATATTCGCTTGTGATAATAAAGCTGGGTTCGAAAGTGCGTGATAGAGTATAAAGACATTTGGGGGAGGTGGGGAGGTGGGGAGAGAAAGAGAGAAACCCAGCATTGTATTTGTAGATTGAGTGGATGAAAATGTGTCTGCAAAATACAGTGATTACAAAAACTACATTAAGTGGAAGAATGATTACTGAGAAAATAACATCATCGTTATTTTCCGTTTGCCTCCGTATGGAGTATGAAACCACCCCTGCAGCTGTCCCCTTGTGGGAAGCCCACACAAAGCATTTCCCTGCTGCTGCTGCTGTGGTTTCTGTAGCAGTTTATTTTACATGATGAGGATGTCAGCTTCATGCACAACCTTCTATTAGTAAACTTAGAGACTAGTAGTTTTATTCTTTATTTGTCTCATCAGAGACCCCCGGGAGCTACACGGAACTTCACGGAACTACACGGAACTTCACGGAACTACATAGGACTACACGGAACTATACGGAACTACACGGAACTTCACGGAACTACACGGGACTACAGGGAACTTCACGGAACTACACAGGACTACCCGAAACTTCACGGAACTTCACGGAACTACATGGGACTACACGGAACTTCACGGGACTACACGGAACTTCACGGGACTACACAGAACTACACGGGACTACACGGGACGACACAGGACTACCCGCAACCTCACGGAACTATACGGGACTACACGGGGTGTTAGGAAGACTGAGTGAGTGAAAATATGTCTGCAAAATGCAAAGATTACAACAAGTACAGAAAGTAAAAGAAAAACATATGAAAGAATCTTACACTCACGTTAAAAATATGACGTTATGAAATGAGGAAAAAAAATATAATGGGAGAAGAGAGAAGTAACCAAGAAACAAGTCATAGAAAGTGGACATTCAATCAATAATCAAGCAATACCCATTAGCTCCCAAAGGAACAAAGGCCTTCAACAAACACAAGCCAAGTCCCTCCTGATTCAGGTCAAGGTCTTTTCACGTCTTCCTCATCATTTTCAATTCTGTCTCGAGTTGTCTTCTCCATATGTTTTGTGGTGTCTACCTCTGCCTCTCTTACCCTGGGGACTTCAGAACAAGGACTGCATTTTGTGGTTAAGATTCTTCTTTCTGTTTCATTCTGCCTCTTCTTTCTCTCAATACCTGCAATGTTTTCTATCATTCAGGGAAGTGCTGTTGTTTCCAAACTGGTGTTTGGTTGTCACTACACAGTTGCTTCGCTTCAGTCTTCCTCTTCCAAGTCCATTTACTATCTGGTACATTGGATGGTCTGTCAGCCTCCTGAATTTCTCGGCTTTTTGCTGGGCTCTGCTATCTCTTCTATCCTCCGCTGGCTGGAGGTATGTAATCTTTTCCAACTCTTCAGTTTGTGTTGACTGCATGCCCCCGTTTTGATTCTCATTGCTTGGTGTTGGGTTCTGTTTATTTTATCAAAGTTTGACTGAGCTGCTGTTGACAATGCTGCAATGCCATATCAATGTATAGCTTATTTGGTATTGGAATCAGTAAAGCGTCTTTCCATGCCTGTGGTACTATTCCTCTTTTCCAGCTGCATTTTATGATGGCTAGAAGCTTCTTTTTTTGCCTCTGTGCCTTGGCCTGTTAACAATTCATTTGTTATCCCATTTTTACACTTGACTTCTTTTTCTTTAGCGCCCTCATTGCCTTTTCCATTTCTTACATTGTTAAATTTGTCATCACGCGCTCTTCTGGTGCAAGCTTTTTGTTGTCATGACTCCTTTGTTCATCAATGGTGGCCTTTTTCCTGTTTACCGGGACATCTTTGTGGTTAGCACTGGCATAGTGTTCCATGAGTGAATTTGCAGCTTTTATTCCTGAGATCATATTTTCACCTTGTTTGATTGTGATGGGATTTTTGTAGGGTTCTTCCTTGTTCAAAGCTCTAACTAGTTTCAACAGTCTGTTCACTTCTGTATCTAGGTTGACATTTTCTGTTACTTGCTTCCAGCAGTTTCTTGTTGTTTGATGTTCTTTTGTATTTTGCAGTGATGGCTTTGATCAGGATGTTTGCTTCGTTTGTTGTGTCTCTGCTGTGTTTCTGGCTTCTGTTACTTCATCTTCAAGGTTTTGTAGTTCTTCCATCCAGTAGGGATTGTAGCTCTTTCTTGCCCCTCTGGGAATGGTCTCGATATGTTTTGAGAAAAGGGAAGTAAGAGAGACAGAAAGAGTAAGAGAGAAAGAAAGAGAGAGAGAGAGAGAGAGAGAGAGAGAGAGAGAAAGAGAGAGAGAGAGGGGGGAGAGAGAATTATCAGAACGCCAGAAACGCTTCATCACTGAAGACAAAGACTTGAAAATAATAAAGAAAATGTACTGGTAACAGAACGCGGCTCTAAACACTGACAATCAAATATACATGTGAGCTGATGAAACAAATTATTAGACAAAGTGAATGTGTGCTGTTATCTTATCTACTCTTCACATCCATTTCATGTCAGTTCCAGAGGAGCGTGGGTCCTCAGTAAAAATCATGCCAAGGCTTGCTTCTGCGTGCTACAGAAACCACTATTGCAAGAGTACATAAATACGTTTGTGCAGGCTTTCTAGAGAGGCCTAGCTGCAGTGATGGCCCCGTGCTTCTTAGAGAACGACAAGGAACATGATGTTGATAATTACGACTGAAGCCACAGCACCGCGCGGCAACCACATCATTGATCAGCCAGGCAGGTCGTAGTTTAGACAGAACCCTGACTACTAGTACAGTAGTTAAAAGGAAAAACAAAACCAACGCGATATTTTTTTTTAAAATCATTATGCAGCTCAAATATAAATAAGAGAACTGATTGCAGAACTAGAGATTACTGCATTAATGGCAACATTCACTAACAAAAATATAGACAAAGAAAAGAAAGTATTTAAAAAAATGCTGGGATGTTTATGATGAAGTGCTCAAATAAAAAGCTGAAATTAAAAAAATAGTAAGATATGTTTTTAAAAATATTAATAACAGAAAACAACGATTGTTTTTTAAAAAGCGACGAATACGCCGTAATATGGATAATGGAAAGGAGTGCACAAGATGTGCATATTGTGGCCGTTGATGACAGGTTTGTCTATTATTTCCTACTTCTACTTGGTTGATCGTATAGGTTCGTATCTCTGCTCTAAACAGTAGGCTGCTTGGTTATGTTAAGAACATTATTTCTCACAGACGGCGTTATTCAGACCAACAGTTGATAAATGATTTTACGATGACAGCAGTCTTCATATCAAACGTAGAACTTTATTTAAATCTGTAAAATAATATGCCTAACCTTCCACCTGAGGCTGGCACACTTGTATAACAAGATTCAGTAGGTAAAATTTCAGTGTCACTCTATCTCTCTCTCTTTCTCTCTCTCTCTCTCTCTGCTTCAGTTATCATACCTGTCTCTAGTGGTTATTGGGATCACACTTTGAGAACCACTGTTGTCATAATTCGATCTGCCCTCTAACTCTTCATCTGTAAACACTAGTCTCTCTTATGCTCTGACATATGCTTATGTTTCTGCCTTGGTGTATCTTAAATGAAACTGGCCTCACCGCCAGGGGTGTAAATGTACCAAATCTATCTTCTACTCTAAATGCTATCGGCCGTCTACTGTTTTTCTCATGTACTTAAAAGTTCATCGACAGGGTTGTGTAGACTCTACATACCTGGTATGTCGAAATACACACATTTCTCTCAACTGGAAACACTGACATCTCGTCCTTCAGAATAAATACAACTGTCATACACAATCGTGGCAAATATCGAGCTAGACGTCTGGGCGATGGTCACTTTTCTGCCACCGCAAAAATCAACCAACATACATTGGCTTATCGGCCCGATGGAACTTCTACTCGCTACCACTTCTAGATGCTATCACACCTCGGAGCAAAACCTGCTGCTAACTCTATCACATCTCAAAGCAGACTGATTTAATCTAAAACGTCGCTTTACAACAACAACTATTTTTGAACACTCCAGAACACTTTGTCTGACAAACAACACGCCGACCATTCAAAACACGTGAATTACGATCACGTAGCCGAGCTCACGTTGCCAAAAACAGACAAAAACAAAACACCGGCAGTCCTCAATCAAGGGATATAAGCACTACTCTTTACCCCTTCTTCTCGTTATATCGATTATTGCTCTTAGATTATAAATTAAAAGTCAGCTAATCTCAATCATAAAAGTCAATCTCAAAAAAAATACTTCTAACCGAATTTTCCCTCTTAATCACTCTAACGGTTATAATATAAACGTGGTGAATGGGGCAAAAATGCACAGAAATTCCACATTCTCGCGATTTGACAGTAAATTAGAATTGTCCAATCCGTCCAAGCCCCACTCCTGGCATTTCTCTCTAGATTTTTAACAACCAGCCTTCGTTACCATTAGCTGTCTCTGTTCTCGCCGGCTAGGCGATCTTTCGGTCATGTAAATTCTTTAATCGTGACGGTTGCCCCTTTTCTTGTTCGTTCGTCTGTGTCAGCAGGCCGCCAATTGTAGGTGCGTCTATCTTTTGATTTCATGTCTGGCCCTCATTAATGTTCTCTGCTCTAGTCGCTGGTCAGCGATCGTTAACTTACAATAACATTGCATCATAAACATCTGCACGGCGTAATCGACACTTCGCGAGTAAACAGACTGCCGTACTTAAAGATCAATTTAAATGCTTATGTAGACAGGGAGGCGCGATCTCCAATATCTCATAGCCCATACAAAATCAGGTGTAGGGTTTCTCGGAACATACATAGCTCCACACAGACAGAATAATAGTCAATCTTGTATCTGCTCAGGAGAGCAGTCCTGCCTTGGGGTAGATGTGTGTTTTCTCGGCTCGCAGACAGAGCACCGACCTGTGTATTAATAACATACCTCCTAGGATTAAGAACAGGCGTTGACCCTGTGTACAGTCTGTCGAGGACTGGCTTTATGATGTATAGACATTTTGTCTTTTGGGTGTCATTTCCAAATTGTGTTCTGGATGTATGAAATTTAGTAATTCTTACATTTCTTGTGATCAATATTGCTGTTTTGTGACATTGGATTTGTTGTATATCTACACCCCATAGAGTTCTTTTATTTTTTTATCTTCTGTAACAAATTAAATCTTACTGGTTAATGCGCTTGTTCAAGATCTTCATCCATATTATTATTATTAAGTAACTTTGTAAGCTATTACTATGTCTCTGTCTACCAGTGAGAAAGAAGAGAGAGCAGGTGAAACTTAAGAATACATAAATGAGTTGTGGGGCCTGGAAAGCTTTAATAGATCTTCCTCCAGGCTGTCTTAAGATCTCGCTGATTCCGCACATTATCTGTGTTTTCTCTATAATTCTTGCAGTTCACTCAAACTGTATTACTCAGCAGACTTACCGTTAAATCCGAACTCACGACACACATGAAAAATACAGTGTATAAGGTAACAGGGAAAAATTTTTTTATTTAGAGGCAAAACTAAAACACAGCGGAAGCTGTATGAAGAGTTTGAATGGAGAAGTCATATTTAGCTATACATACATATTTTAAGCATCGACTGGCGTAAGCGTACGTCAGAGAAAATCTGATAACCATGTCCGCACATCAATGTAGGTATAAATATTATATTCTTGAATTAGAATGAACGAAATGGGTGTATGTGTGTGTTGTGTGTGAGAGAGACAGAGTATATATATATATATATATATATATATATATATATATATATATATATATATATATATATATATATATATATATATATATATATACACACACACACACACACATAACAGTAAGAAGTTCAACACAAAAATCTAAACAAATAAAGATACAAGGGAGAAATTTAAACTGAATTTGAGGAGAATAAAATGTGATGCATTGGAAAATCTAGTGGAGGAAACCATCGATAACCACTGAAGCCAAATCCAATAAATACTTCAGAACACACATTACGAGATTTATTGCAAAACGGAAAAGCGAAATAAACAATGGCTTACAGAGAACACACAGAACCTTATAAAGGAAGGAAAGAGCGCGAAACAAGAACTAAACACCAGTGCAGAAGAGGGAGAAGAAGAAGGAGAAATAAAAACGTAGAAGAAGAAGAAAGACTGTGAACAATATACCGGAAATTGAATAAGGAAGTTTAAAAACAAGATTTTAAAAAAAAGAAAATACACTGAACACCTCTAAGAAGTACCCGAAAAAGCCACACACAAAACAAACAAAAACACACACAAAATAACAAAAAGGAGACTTGAAAATACTCTAAACTGTCACTCAAGCTTTACCACGAAAACAAACAAAACCAGGATGAAAAAGACAAGAGAGATTGAACTTCAGCAATGAAGAGAAAGAACGATTCAGGTGTAATGGAAAATGTTAACCGGGAACCAGCAGATAACAATCCATTAGAGAACCAGTAAATAAGTCTAAATGTTCACATAAATCCACCCACTAACAAAGCAGTGCTAAAATTGCTAAAAAAAAATTATTAAAGGCTCCAGGAACTTTATCTCACTGCCACCTCTTTTCTTTTCTTTTTTACAGAACCTACGGAAACTCATACTCCATCCACTACAACAGTACTACACCACCTCTACAAGAAAATGTGGAAACATAAGACTGTCCCCAAAAGCTGGAAGGCAAGGCATATAATAATTATTAAATTACCCAATAAAAGCAACCTGACTTAACACAGCATATGGCGAGGTATAACACTTTGTTTTTTAAATGTTTGCTACAGCGGTGCTAGGCCGTATAATAGAAGTCGTACATGCGGGGTCGATCTTGATCTACCGGTAATCCCTGTTGATCATGTGGTAGATCTTTAGGTGTTGGAGGGGGGAAAAGGGAATTTTTAACTTAGGTAAATTTCAGCTCTCTACCGCTGCCACTTTAATGTGCAGTGACCTCAGGGTTAAAGGTCACATCATTCACAATGAAAACCCATAAGCTAGGTTACAACACTTCACGTTACTAATGAATTGTATAAAATAGAACGCGTTATTGTCTTTGAAGTGAAAATAATGTCTTTAGTTTTAAACTTCCAGCGCTCTGTCACTGGGATTACAGGAAGCAGATCGTGCGTCAGAGAACAAGTTATATTAAGCTGCGATTATTCCAAAGTCCAAATACTCTGAAACCTGAAAGCAGGTATCATTTTAAAATGCAAGTCTTCAGAGAGCTCGGTGTTTCTAATCTAGATTACCACAGCTCTTGTGCTGTCAACCCCTGCCGTAGAACAAATACTCCGGAAGAAACTAGCGCGGTTTCAAACTATTAGATCGTTTATTAATCATAGAGCAGTAGGGGCCTACTCATAATCATCGAAGAGCAGGCAAAATGAATGACAGACACCTCTCTACATCAATTCTGAGTACTTTAAGAAAACATTTGATAGTACAGACCGCACATTTCCACGGAAAACTGTGAGGTACCAAGGGATCATTTCAAATATCATTAAAATCGTTCAAGACTTCTATCACGAGGCCTACCGCAGAGTTGTCCATAACGAAAAAATTCTCGGAAATCTTTTTAACAAATAGTGGTGCCAGACAAGGTTGCCTGCTTTCACCAAAAATCTTCAGAATTGTCATGGAGAGCGTGATTATAAGAAAACTGAAGGACAGAAAACAGTAACAGTATGTGCTTTCTTACAGCAACTATTATACTGTAGTAGATCTTGATTTTACAGATAAGATCTAGCCTAACACGTAAACAACGAGACAAGCAGGAAATGACAAAGAATGACTTCTAACAATAGAAGCGGTAAAATCAATGTTACAAATCAAGATAATATAAACAAATGAAATAACACCAAATAAAAAGCATGAAGATCCAATAATGATCAATGGTCGGGCGACTGAGGACGGGTACAGTTTTACCTACTTGGAAGTAACTTTGACAAAATGCACAGAACCAAACCAGGATGAATATACTTACTCTACTTACTTAGTCGTTCTTCTTCTATCCTGGGGTGTAGATGTTTGCTAGAGAGAGCGCCATACTATCCTATCGGCTATCTTCTTCCTGGCCTGGTTCTATTCTAGTCCTCGGTCCATCAGATATTGTCTAATGTTGTCCTCCCAGCGGATTCTGGGTCGTCCTGGAGGTCTGGATCCTTGCCTCTTAGTTTCTCATACTTTTCACTGTAGCCTATTTTCTCCCATTCTGCAGACATGGACAAACCATCTAGTTGGGACTGTTCTACCTGGGTCTGCATGAGCTGGGGTTTGAGGTCTTGCCGTATCGACTGGTTGCAGACCATGTCTTTTTTTGTTATTTCAACCACCTTTCTCTGATACCTCATTTCTGAGGTTTGGAGCTGGCTTTTGTAGGTTGTAATCATTGTCCATGACTCGCATCCATATGTGACGTGGAAATGTAAATATAGCCTCAGAAATCCGACCACCTTTGCTGCCTCAGTTAGCGTTTATGTTTTGCGAAGGCTAGCCCACGCAATTCGCTGTCTGTTTACTCACTTTTGAAGCCACGCCTATTTTTCCTGTTTACATGCACTGATGAGTGTTTACCAATTTTCGCACCCGGCAGTCCTACCAGAGGAGCGAATCACGATCGCTTACCTGAGTTTCTCACGCGAGCTGATTTGCCAATTATCGGCAATTAGACAGACGCGCGTAGAATTAAACGGTTTGTTTGTTTGATCAATTCAAGGGCGATAATACGTCCCGATCACCTTTGATGTCCGAGATTTTCAGGAGCATTTGATATACGGCAGGGGGAGATAATCTAAAAAAGGCCCGCTCGCATGGGATGCTTTTTGATGTCGTTTTGGCATCGCGAGTGAGGGAACCGTAGAATCATTTATCTCGGAAGCCAAGCTCATTGATTTTCCCAAGGTGTGAATTTTCACGTCTCTTAGAGATATTACCCTAAATCAGTATATATATTTTGCATTCTCTCCTAGTCAGATTATCAAGTCTCTCAGGAAATTTTGGATAGTCTAAACGCGTATGCTAGAACCTATGTGAAATAGTCCGTTAATAGCTTCGTGGGGATTATTCTGATTTCTCTGGTAATAATATAAGTTGTGCTTAAGTATTAAATGTGTTGAACGTTTTACCATTTTATTCACTGCCATTCCTTAGCGTTATGACTAGCGAAATAGCAAACGCGTAGATATTTTCTTACCAGTGGTTCAGTAATTTAAAATCCATCCACCAATTTTTTACACCAGAAGATACGGTTTAGCTGATTTAAGTATAATGCTACGAGTGACGGATAAAGTGACATAGTAGTATGCGTATTATATTTCTTTGTGTGTAAATTGCTTAAATGAATAGTGTTACTATCATGTGTCAAAACGACAGACGCCGTCAGTCAACTAGCTAGTAATCTCATGGGATATTTGTTAAGGGCGCGTAGTCATAATTAAATTAAAACTGACATTGTGCGCTGTGAGTTTTACCGGGTCGGGAGGGGGAAAGGCAGCATGCTTTTACCAAACCTGTACTCGTTAAAGCGACGCGCGATAGTACAGGCTTAAGATACCGTGTACCTTTTAATTTAATTAGGTGACGAAGAGGGAAGAGATCATACCTTACGCTTGATAGGATAGGATATTATCATTTTTGTTAAATGTTTTATTTCTTCCAATACAGTGCTTGGTCAAAACCCAGCGGCTAGCGGTTTTCTATTGTGGTCTTTTCCTCAGTTACTGAAGGAATAATAGTTGTCGTTATCCTTGGCGTTCGTCCCCGTTTCGGCGTGAACAGGAATTGCCAGGGCGAGACATTAACATTTTTTAACAGTAAATTTGAGTAACGGGATTCACAAAATACCCAGATTTTTCCATTCAATTTCTTCAGCCCGATGTGGCAATATACATAACATTTTTCCCCGACTTCCGACAGTCGTTTACCCAAGTGAATTCTATCCAGGAGTATACACTGTTTCATAATCGGCATTCACCCAGAGAAAAGCCGATAGGATCTATCATCATCAGTTTTTTTAACGTAACAGTTGTGTTAGCACCCAGAGGCTAGACAATACAGGAACTATTTTTCTCTTTTGTTATAACTGGGAACGCCCCCGAGAACGTCTTGCTTCAATAACTATATGCGGTGATACAGGGCTCATCCTGGAAAAATTAACGCACCAACTTTGGCGACCACCTGGAAATTATTATTTGATACCAAGGCTGGTCTGAGGCCAGATTTGGGCGACCCACCTGACACTATATGTTCATATTATTGTAATTTTGCAAGGGATACCTACACCAGTTATTAGGTAAGCAAGAATTGTTTGTGGCCACAGATGACAGAGTGAGTGACAGAGAGAGAGAGAGAGAGAGAGAAAATATTTTCCTTTGTTACAATCATTGTACTCACTTCTTTTTTTTTAAATTTTCGCTAACCTGAGTATTTACTGGATAGCTTAAGTAGGAACTTTGTTCTTTTCTTTACTGTTTATTCTCTATACCCTAGTGTTAGTCTTTGACCTTTGGGTTAGTAACTTCTTTTGGGATCTTTTTCTCAACAGTGGGAGGGCACTTATTGGGTTATTTTCCTATGTCTGTAAACACGATTATATTTGATTTATATGTTTGATGTTGTAAAGTTTAAGAGATAATAAACTAAACAAAACTTAACTTAGTGTGTCGGTCAGACCCATACCCAAGTATCCATAGTTTTTTCACGTTTGCGTATTGTTGTCACATAATTGTGTGTGCGTGGGCGGGTGTAGTGTAACTTATATTTCATATAGGGAGAGAAAGTTCGTCTGATATTAAAATATAGTCGTATAGATAGGCTGGACTAGAGAAATTACTCACTCCAGAGACTGATCTTCCTCTTACACTATTTCCTCGTGAAAATCTATTTCTTACACCTTTATTCTCACATATTTTACCACTATCACCTCTGCTCAGACAGGACCCTAAATATCTTCTGACCTATCTTTAAACAATGTACGACACCATATTTCAAGACTGGAACATTGGTAGAGCGGTATATAGCCATTTTCATCTTCTAGCCAACTTCTTTTTTACTCACGAATCCTCGATTAATGCCCGAAAAAGTCTCCCAGCTGCTGCTCTTCGGGTAGCAATTCTTCTTTGAAGCCTCCCTTCCTGTCTATGACAGCACTAAGGTATTTAAAGTAGTTGACCCGCTTCAGGACCTGTTCTTCCAGCATAATCTGATGCCTTCTTTCCTTTCGTGACATCACCTTCTTTTTTGTTTTGGAGCTACTGATAACCATCCTTCTCTTCTCCAGCTCTTCCTCCCAGACTTACAGGAAACAAGGATGCATCTCAGATTTATACTTAAGGATCTTTTCACTCAGCTGTCTGAGTGTGAAGATAAGGTCTTGAGTACTTTGGCTTGCTCGGAAGCCACATTGGACCTCATCCATTTGTGGCTAAGCTAGGAGTCTGAGTCTCTGCTCCAGGATTCTAGAGTAAAGTTTGCCAGGTACACTGAGAAGAGATATGCCTCTATGATTTCCACCTTGTCGGATATTGCCTTTTTTGAATATGGGTGTTATGATAGCAATCTCTGAATCTTTCGGTATGGTCTTGTGGCACCAGGCTGCCTGCAGGACCCTCAGGAGCAATAGTGTGATGGAGTTGCAGTACTGTAATTTTATTTTTCAATAGGCCCCATTCGGTTCTTTATGTAATTATCTTTTTCTCTATGTAATTTTTGAGTGCAGTTTAGAGGAATTACGGTGGGTTTTAATGTTAAGATTTTTCACCAGTCTTCTTTTCTCCAAAGAAATTGCGATCACGTAGGCTTTTCTTTGTAATATAATCGCGTTCAATTTTATTTAGTAAGCAGTGAGAGCGTCATTATTTAGGATGGGTAAATAGTCTGACGTTATGAAACACATACCCGTTGAAACGAGGGATGGGGGGGGGGGGGGGGGGGGAGAACGACATGGAAAATTAATTAAAGTTAATTTAGCTTGAAGTGCCATCAATTGCTATCTTAAATTAATAGTAGAAATGTAAGAGTGTTTTATAGTTTCTGTGCATAATTAGCAATATCTACCATTTGTGTAACGGGTTGGTGAAATTAATTGTATTAGGTTTAGTCCTTAGGCTATATCAATACTGTAATTGGGAGATCCGATATATATAGGTAACCTCGATTTGATTATAATATTTGCAGTGTAAAATACGCTAGCGTATTGTGCGTACGTTATTTTATTGGGCATTTAATTGTGTGTACGTTATTTTATTGGGCATTTAATTGTTGTGTACTCAGAAGGGGAGTGAGGGGTGTAATTAAGTTTTCTGAGATGGGATTTAATTATTCATAGAGGCGGTGTATTTTATTTTGTGTTACCCGGGTCAGTCTGTAATATAAAGTAGATCTAGGAATTTAACCACGTAGGTTTCGCCTCATAGAAGCAAATGTTGTGACAGCTGACGGGCCAGCCGGCACGGGAAAGATTTAGGTCAGCTGCGTCTGGGTTTACCTAAACAGACAGTGTTGAAGTGGGTTAGTTTGACCTTTAGTTAGGAATTTTGTCTATCGCTGTGCGTAGATGGGTGTAGGGGATAGACGGGGGATGTGTTTATGTGTTAGAGTTGAGTTTAATTTGAACTTGTCGTACATTAGTTGTTATATTTTTTGGTTACAGCAATTTTCACGGCACACAGGGAGCGGTGCATAAATTGCCTTACAGCTTGCCAAGAAAGTCGGTCGAGGCATCGCCAGAGGCGAAAGAAAATTGGTGACGCGGTAGTTACCGGCTCCAAGTACGTCTGCACCAGATGAAGATAGCAGTTCTCTTGCAGTGAAGCCCCATGCTTCAGCGGGAACTCGTTTATCTGCAAAATCCAGAGCTCTTAGCTTGTTATACCACTCCAAAAAGACGCGTGGCCTGGAGGTTGGGTTTGGTTGTGTTTGTGTAAATTCGGCCATAATAAAGCCGACGGTCCCTAAACCCGAAGAGGGGTAACAGGGCTATTGATTTAAGTTCCGTCAGCAGTGAAGCATCTTCAATTCGAGTCAAGTGCCTAGTTCTAGAAGCCAAGTCATCAGCTGCAATATTCGTGTGAGGAGATAGGGTCAAAATTCCTTCCGAAAGCTTTAGAGAGGAGAGACAGAAGTTATAGAAGTTATAGAGGCAGATAGTCAGAACAGAAACAGAGGAGAGACATAATTTAGGAAGTTAGATAGTCAGAGCAGAGGACAGTCTCTGCGGTTATACGGAAGAAGTCCGTCAGTGGATCAGTGTTTGTGATTGGCGGTGTAGGGCTTTAGGAAGTTCTTTTTGTTTCCAGATTTTGTGTTAGCTATGTATACATCCGGACCGTGGTGTTTGATTATATATATATATATATATATATATATATATATGTATATATATATATATATATATATATATATATATATATATATATATATATATATATATATATATATATATATATATATATATATATATATATATATATATATATATATATATATATATATATACCAACGGGCTGATCACCCGTTTGCCAGTCACTTCGATTACGGAAACAACAGCAAATGGATTGATTTGCCGTTGCCCTAAAGACGCCAATAGGCGTGATGGGAAACAATGGCAAAGAAAACCTATCTGCTGTTGCCCTAAGACGCCACTAGGCGTAATGGCCACTGACTGCTTTGACGGTCGGTGGCTAAGGACGGAAGAAGAAGAAGAATATATATATATATAATTTAATAATAAGATAGTTAGGAGTGGTGGCTTAAGTTAGAGACACTACCGAGAAAATTCTTTTGTTTAACCCTAAACTTTCTTTCCTGCAGGTTGAAGGGAGGGTGACACTGTGGGTTTTGTCGTAAAGTGTATCTGTATCACAACGCGCTCAAATTTCCCCACTTCCAAAACCCTAGTTAACGTATTTTTACGCTCTATAAACAACTGCTAATTTTAAAAATTTGTCAAGGGCAAGGTCACATCTACCGCCAACATTTTAACTAAAGAATTTGAATTTTTTCTAACACCAAGCGTTAAAAAGGTTACTACCCCCTTTTAACACGCACTACCCCTCCCAATATTTATTAACAAACGTCGTAAAAATTAACAACCAATCGTATTGTTACCTCGTTTTATAGTAACGATAAAATCTTGGTTGTAGGAGAAAATATGCCTAATCTGTGCTTTGGAATAAAATTAAATAATTTATGTCTCAAAAAATAAAGAGAATTAACTCTTTAAGTCCCAATCGACTTTATAAAGGCTCAGGGTTTAGACACATTTGACCCGGGAGCCATTTAAGTGGCTTCCGTATCTTTTGCTCCTATCCATTTTACCTTGGATAAAACAACAAATTTGTTTATGCATATGAACATTAAAAAAAATTATTTCCAAACAACAACAAATAAGTTAACACACGAGGTCATTAAGTAAATTTTTTTTTACTTTGGGTTTTTTCTCGTAGCGGCTTTGATTTTTTTCCCTTCTTGTTCTTTCTTAATACACTCTAATAGTAGAAGCATCCAGTTCTTCAATCATGGCAGAGAGAATTAGGATAAGATCCATTTTGAGACAGGAAGCGAAAGACTCAGGATTAGAGGGAGAAGCCGCTAACATGTTTGTCAACCAGGAACTTGACAGGTATGACGCAGAGCAACAGAGAGAAGAAGCTAGGAAGAAAGAAGCGGACGATCGTCAATTGGAGCAGAAGAAAATTGAGGCAGAGATGGAAACTCGCAGGGAAAGAGAGAAGGAGAGACAACGTGAGGAGAGAGAGAGGGAAAGACAACATGAACTGGCGCTTAAGGCTTTAGAGAGTCGGGGCGCCTCTACTTCGAATAACGGAGAGCCGTCTTCGCCCCAGTCTCAGTCAATGGATCTCTCCAGCACTCAGTCTGCCCAATTAACGGCGACCGAAAAGAGAGCACGGAAACTTTCCCGCAGTTCTCTTCACGTCTCACGGGCTATTTGATAAAGTGCATAGAATTATCGGACCTACCTCTTACATATGAGGGACTCCTTGAACTTGTTCTTGTGGAGCAGATAAAGTCAACTTTGTCAAACGAAACCCGTAGATTTTTGGCGGAACAGGGCGCAGTCAGACTTGATTACATCCTCAATAAGGCCGAACGCTATACCAATGCAATGGCCGAACTTCCCAGCACTAAACGTAAACCAACAGATGAGCCATCTCGAAAACAAAATCTAGAGCAGTCATCCTATTCTTTCAATTCCTCTCAGCATTATAACCAACGAGAAAGTAATAACCAGAGACCTCCCCAGGAAAAATCGAAATTATACAAAACCCGATACCCCCCAACAACAATTCTGATCAACCCACCAAGCCTACGTGGCAGCGCGGCCACCAAGGTCAAGGAAAAGGAAAGACCCCTACACCAGGAACGTCTGATCAGGGCAAACAAACCGGGCCAAACCGCGTCAGATGTTTGCATACAGCCTCGAAAGGTAGAGTCAATGTCAGGGATTCTCAACCTGAGGAGGACCGACCCTCAACTCGAGGAACTGTAATTTTGAATGGTACCTCAACTACTTGTCTCTTTGCCACTGGATTAAGCTTTAGTTGTATTGTTGCTAGACACCTAGTCAAACCAGGTCAGGAGACAGAGGAAACCGTCAAACTCAGTGGAGTTTTTAAGAGTGACGCACCCAGGACGCTTCCTATCGCACTGGTAGAAATACACTCTGATTTTGTCAGAGGTGTTATTAAAGCGGCCATTATGGATGATCCTATCTACCCAGTTATCCTGGGATGTAGATATGTGTTTATTGGGAGACCAAAGGAGCCGATTGTGGCAGCGGTAACCACAAGAGGGCAAGACAAGAAGGAGAGGGAGCCTGCGCCAAATTTGTTGCCGAACGAACTGAAGGAGGCGCAACAAAAGGACCCTACTCTGGAGCTCTGCTTTAAAAAACTGCTCATGGCTAAGGACCCCAGACACAACGGAGACATCTTTTCTAAGGATGGCGTATTGTATCGTAGAACGGGCAACCCGGACACGGGGAATAACCAGCTCCTAGTACCGACGCAGTACAGAAGCCAGATCTTAGAAATGGGGCACTCTCTTCCCTTTAGCGGACATATGGGACAAAACGCCACTATTCAGCAAATAAAAAACCACTATTGGTGGCCAGGAATGAACTCTGACATTATCAGGTACGTGAAATCCTGCGCCCAGTGCCAACGGGTAGCACCAAAGCACTTGACACCCCCAGTACCTATGGGGCAAATGCCAATAGTGGGTACTCCATTTGAACGGGTTGCTGTCGACATCATTGGACCCCTGGAAAGGACCAAAAGAAAGCAAAGGTTCATCCTGACTTTAGTCGACACTTGCACAATGTGGGCCGAAGCTATACCGCTAACATGCACAGATTCCAAGCATGTCGCAGAAGCCCTCGTGCAAATCTTTACACGGTTGGGATTCCCTCAACAAGTTTTGACGGACAACGGATCCCAATTCCGTAGCCTGTTAATGGCGAAGATCTTTAAGATCTTGAGGGCCAAACATATCCACACAAGTCCCTACCATCCGGCCGGAAATGGGCTCGTGGAACGTTTTAATGGTACCCTCACCACCATGTTACGTAAGCTGGGTCAGGAGAAACCGGAAGACTGGGACCTATATATATCGGCTGCCTTACGCACAAATAATTACTTTTTTCCAAAGTCTTTGTATGATCGTTTTTCGTATGTATGATCATTATTTGACTGAAATGCATGTTATATATATTTTATGGTCAAAGGGACAGAACCCGAAATATCGATACTGCTATTTTTTATGAGTTTACCTCCTCTTGTATAGAGACACGTTCGGTCTATAATGTCTTGAACGAAGCGTGACCATATCTCCTTATTTGGTAGTATCAGTCAACTGTTGTAGATGTTTGAAACCTTTCTTAACGCTTCTGTTCATGTCCATAAAAGGCGCGACTGTGTAAGACTTTTATCTCGAATGTTCTTAGAATCGTCTTATTGTGAACAGCGACTCAGAGATTGTCACTCTGCGCATGTCTCGACTGGGTTGTCGTTTGTTGTTCCGCCCAGGTCGGGGAGTTGAGAAATGGACTGATTAGCGAGCGGACGCGACTGCGTCTTGTGATTCTCTGAGGGAAATACATTGTCTTTGTGAGTTAGTTAGCTAACTAGACTATTTCCCCGTATTATTCAAGCCTGCCTGGAGGCATATGTTCATGGTTGATTTTCCGAAATAAGGTAATTCCTCTTGTATCGAACTTTAGGCTATCATCTAGAGGTTCGTCATTTTGTCGCCTTTTTGCTCGCCTGTGTGATTCAAAATGGAGAGGTACTTTGACTAGGATTAAGTCACCGGTATCTTTATACCTGAACTAGTTATATATCTATGGGTCGCTCTAGACCAACAAGACTATTGTCTGTGTTCCAGGATTCGTTATATCAGAGATCACGTCCAAGTCAGATGGTTAGACTTAGGAAGGTTATAAAGGTCGAGCTGACCTGTAATCCATGTATGCTACTCACGTGCAGACAGTAAACGGACGTATTGTATACATCTGATCTGCTAGCATCAGGAAGGAATAATTATTATTGTCTATGAACATTAAGGATCTGCAGCGGACCACGGTTGCAGAAGTTATATGTATTATTTATCAAGCTTCGCTATGATATTTGTTTTCCATACAACTATTGAGTATTGACTCCTACATGACTGTCAGTTAACATGAGTTTGAATGCTGCATTCGTTATACTATGCTGATGATAACATAAGTATCATGACTGTTTTGTGGCGTGCAATAAATGGTATAAACCTAAAGCGAAGTTACCATTTTTATGACTCTACACGTCATGTTGCCTGTGGTGTACCCTGTGAACTGTTCTACTGCAACACACACAGCAACAATCTAAACCAGATAAGACACCCACATCTTGCATTGTAATACCTGGTGTCGATAGAGGTGGTAATTTGACGGCATCCTAATTCCACCCTTATCAGCCTACCGAGAGGTACCCCAAGCATCTACGGGATTCGCGCCAGCTACACTTTTATTTGGCAGACCTATTAAGGGGCCACTAGAAGCCTTACTTCGGTCCCTGACAGACCAAAAGGCTGACGAGACAGTCGTCTCTGCAAGCAAGTATGTATCTGAGCTCAAGGAAAGGCTAAAGCTAGGATGGGATCTAGTTACTACCAACCTTACAAAAGCCCGCGCTAAACATGCTAAAAGATACAACAAAGCTGCAAAAGAGAGAGAACTACAACCAGGGGAGAAAGTTTTGTTGCTACTTCCAACCGGAAGCAATAAACTTCGCATCGGATGGCAAGGGCCGTTTACCGTCCTTAAAAAGATCTCACGTACCAATTACAAGATCTCCATCAAAGGAAAGGAGAAGGTCTTCCACGTAAATCTGCTTAAGAAATATTTGGAAAGACCGGTGCCATCCTCCGAGCATCTCCTGGCCGTCGCCATAGCAGCGGAAGACGAGGAAGATGATGATGGTTGCATGGAGTATCCATTGCAACCCACAGAATCCTTTAAAGATGTCAAGTTCGGCGACAATCTCTCACCAGAACAACAAACAGAAACCAGGGCTCTACTAAAACAGTACAGTGCAGTCTTAACGGATGTACCTGGTCGAACAAATCTCATCGAATTTGATATGAAATTAACAAACGAGACCCCTGTTCGAACCAGAGTTTACCCCATACCGTACGCTAAAGTTGATGCACTTCGCGGAGAAATAGACAAGCTGCGTCAAGCAGGAATTATCAGTGAGTCTACATCTCCTTACAGTTCCAGTGTAGTGCTGGTGCAGAAGCCCAATAAGGAAGTTCGGCTGTGTATAGATTACCGGCTGCTAAACGCTGTAACGGAATTCCAGCCCGAACATCTCCAAACTGTTTCTGAGTTGTTCACCAAGCTCAGCAAAGCAAAGATTTTCTCCAAAATTGACCTCAGTAAAGGCTATTATCAGATACCAGTCAAGGAGGAAATTAAACCTTTGTTAGCTTTCAGCACTAGTGAAGGACATTACACATTTAATGTGATGCCGTTCGGATTGCATAACGCACCAGGAGTGTTCACCAGGATGATGAGGAAACTTCTAGAACCTTTGCAAAGTCCCCATATCCATAATTTTATGGATGACATATTAACTGCATCGGAAACCTATGAAGAACATATTGCTACGGTTGCTATGCTCCTCGGGAGACTACAGGAAACGGGTCTCACAGCCAGACCTAGCAAATGTCTCATCGGATTTGAACAGTTAGACTTCCTGGGTCATACTATTTCTCACGGATGCAGTTGGCCTATTTAAGAAGAACGTGGAGAAAATAGCTGCAGCCAAAAGACCCCGAACGAAGAAAGACGTACGTTCCTTCCTATCATTATGTGCATATTATCAGAAATACATCCAGAACTTCAACGGACTGACAGCACCTCTGACTGACCTCACAAAGAAAGGTTGTCCTGATAAGGTCATATGGGATCAAAAGTGCGAACACGCGTACAGCACTTTGAAAGGACAGTTGTCTGCATACCCCATTTTGAGGTTGCCTGACCTCAACAAACCTTTTGTATTACGGGTCGACGCGTCAGGTCAGGGCATCGGGTCAACACTGCTTCAAGCCGATGACAGTGACCCAAACATGCTATTTCCAGTTGCCTATGGCAGTCGGAAATTAAATAAAGCTGAACGGAACTACAGCGTAGCCGAAAGAGAATGTCTCGCTCTGATTGACGGTATCAGACGCCATCATGATTTTCTCTATGGTACATCTTTCACGGTGCAAACAGACCACGCTCCGTTAGCATTTCTGGGTGCCAATAAAGAATTTAACGCAAGGATCATGCGTTGGGCGCTTCTTTTAAGCGTTTATTCTTTCAAAGTGGAATATATTCCGGGAAGACAGAATGTCTGGGCTGATTTCCTGAGTAGAAACTGGTCTACAGAGGAAGAAGAGCAAACTGAAGATACCACTCATCCTAAAATCACCAATCAGGTCACCTCCATTGTCAAAAAAATGAAACATGAAACATGGTTTCATGTCTAAAAGTGGGGACGATTGTGACGTACGTCTAGTTCGACAAGTGAATTTTCCCTGATATGATGGATGATTAAAGGGACTTTTAGCTTTTCATAACATCAGAACCCCTGAACATTTGTTGTAACTTTTCGTTTCGCCAGAGCGAATCGATTCCACTCATTTAGTATGCGGCACGAGATCAAAGACACTAAGACGATCCCCGAGCTGAGAAGCTAGTTTCTCGCAGGTAAGATGGACCAGAGCGGTCAGAAGAAAGACACTGGTGGAGATCTCAGGAAGGACGGGCGGCATGCTATCAAAGACAGCAGTGGTCCCTGAAACGATTTCGCATCTCGGTGTTAAGCACGGAACCGATCGCAGCCAGAGCGAACGGGGAAAGCTGACGCAAGCAGCGAGCGAAGATACGAGAGGCCAGGGGCGGTTTCCCTCTTTGGTCTGGCGGTCAGATCCCCAAAATCCTTCCGAGATCAAAAAAGCTGTCAAGTTTCTCATGTCCCACTCATCTTGTATTCCAGTTGTAGATATACAGATCACGTAGAAATACACTTCATCACTCGCTGGCCAGAACTTGATAGAAGCACTAGCGATATTTGAAATCTTGCTAGATTATCCAATGGATTTTCATTTATATTTGCAGTGAATTCTATTTCTGTGCAAGACGGTAATATATATATTGTGTAAAGTGATCAGTGGTCTAGTTCATTCATTCTATTTCATTGGATTTTGTGTTAATTTAAACCTATTAAATTAAACCGTCTCAATAGTTCCAGTTGTAAATGTAATGATATACCTGCTATACTATTTCCAAAAAAGATAATAGATGTTTAATGCTTAAATTAACTTTTAAAGTCGCGAAGGAATTTATAATTAATAAATTTAGTTAAGTCCTATATTTATAGATGTGTGATTTAACCACTAGAATTCGCGCAGTGTTTATTAAATACATAATTAAATACGTGAGCATATATATAATAGTCTTAACGGGAAATTTATCGCGCGCTTAGAAGATTATTTGATTTTTAAAGTATGATTATGTTGTTATGGGTTTTCTATCTTTTTCTCTAGATTGATCACCTTTTGCAATCCCAGCAATAACGAAATCTTTCAGAGTTTCCATACTCGGTTCTTAAACTTCCAGACAGTTTGATGAGACATTTTTTTTAAAGTAAATCTTGTGGTGGTCCGGTGCGGCCTAGCTAACATAATTACATGAAAGAAAGCCTACCCAAGATCATTTGATTATTATCATCAAATTAAATTACAATCTGTAAGATAAACTGGAAGATGAACAGTGCCAGTAGCGATAGTTTATATACTGCTCTATTGTGAGAGATTACCGATTTACCTGACTGTGACTGAGCCTAGTTTTTCCTCACTGGATTTAAAAAAAACTTTACCGGTCAGTTGCTGTCATCACGCAGTGAAGGAATATTGCCATCACCTCATTTTCACCCCTGTGTTGAACTGCGTCAGTGCCATCCCATAGACTCGTTTCTTTATAATAAAACACAAGAACTCTTAGAACTTCAAGTCCGGCGATAAGCGGGAATATTTGCTCTCAGTGAAACCTCGCATTATCCGGGGCGGGACATAGAAGGACTAGACAGTTGTCACACGTAAAGAGTTTAAGTACTGTGTATATCATGCTATGGATTGTCTGATGCTGAAATCGGTAAGTGTGTGGTGTATATGAGTGTGGATCCGCACAGTGTGCATGAATGACAGGAGATTTATTTTTTTGAAAAAAAAAACCATTTGTTAACTTGCCTACCGGGTAATACGTGTTTCTGTATACCCGGCATTGTTCCTTTAAGTGGGATAATTTGTTAACTCTGTTTCATCCCCCCCCCCTTTTTTTTCTTTGCTTAGTAAAGGGAAGACACAATTGGGAAAACAGTATTTTAGTCTACCACCATACCTAATGTTGTAACACCTCTTTCAGAGAAATTAACTTCATTGTTAGGTTACATTACCTATGTTCCTGATAACTATCTATCTTGGGACTGGGTTTACCTTTGTCTAATAAGCGGGAAGGGCTTAGTCGATACCAATCTTCTTTACCCCATCCTCACCTTGTTAATTGCATTTTCTGTACTTATGATACATTTTTTTATGAAAACCTGTTGGATGTTGTGATTGAGTTAAATGCTAATAAACAGCATAAACATACACAGTACTGTGTTGGACTACCAAGGCCCAAATCCCTCATATTTGTTTAAGATAGTTGTATCCACGTCGTCTGTGTGTCTGAAGCACCAAATCGGTGTGTGCGCAGATGTGTGTCTGGAAAACTGGCAAATAATTGTTTGACCAGGAGAGTGGAAGAGAAGATTGAGAGAAACGATTAAACCTAAACACAGTCCAGACCACCCCGGCCCCACCCCCCCCCCCCCCCGCCAAAATTCGTGGAACTGAATAAAATTAGAAATGATGTTACTCGGCCAACATTGAAACCGAAACTAAATGTTAACCTTAGAAAAGTGGGGAGCGGGAGTTTGGCAAGGTTGCCTAATGTCAAGCTCACTTCACAATACGGATATTAAGTAGCAATATGAAGGGTACCGGCGACAGTGACCGACCCTATACAGTCCATTGGAAGTATTGTACGGACATTGGATTGAGATCACACTTATTATAGAAAATTCTAAGGGAGAATTGATTTCTGGTGCAGAAAAACTCATTTCCCCATATTATATATTATATCACCAATTGCCGTTGGGCTAGGAAAACAGCTGGTGAATATGGCCTTTATCTGAATGGCAGATTAAAGAGTCATACCTGAATATTAGTAGAGGATTTTTCCAAATTCCAGTCAAGCCTGAGTTCAGACCAATTGTTGGCTGTGAACACTTCGGAGGGGCACATTGAAATTATATGATGCATTTGGATTGGAATTACTCCGAGTGTTTTATCCAGGCTGATGAGGAAATTGCTGGGTCCCCTACATAACTCTGCTATCACCAAATTTATAGATTCTCTCCTCATAAATATTGTAACCTTGAGGGACATCTAACAAACTCTGGACATGTCATTGGACAGACTCAGAGAAGAGTATTGGTGAATAGTGATTGATAATCAGCATTTACCAGGCAGTCGCACCTGCAGCTGTTTATTAACATAAACTGCAATAGATTCCTGGATCGCAGAACGTTGGGGCAGATTTCTTGAGTAGGCACCCACCTGCAGGAAACCAGGAATCCATAAAGGCCTAGAGAAGTCAATTTGATCGAGATTGTAACACAGATCATAAAGCTGCACTAGTGGTGCAGGCTTTTTTAACAGGGGAGATGTGTCGTAAAGTGTATCTGTATCACAACGCGCTCAAATTTCCCCGCTTCCAAAACCCTAGTTAACGTATTTTTACGCTCTATAAAGAACTGCTAATTTTGAAAATTTGTCAAGGGCAAGGTCACATCTACCGCCAACATTTTAACTAAAGAATTTGAATTTTTTCTAACACCAAGCGTTAAAAAGGTAACTACCCCCTTTTAACACGCACTACCCCTCCCAATATTTATTAACAAACGTCGTAAAAATTAACAACCAATCGTATTGTTACCTCGTTTTATAGTGACGATAAAATCTTGGTTGTAGGAGAAAATATGCCTAATCTGTGCTTTGGAATAAAATTAAATAATTTATTTCTCAAAAACTAAAGAGAATTAAAAAGAGAGAGATATCTTGAAATATAGGGTTAATATTGCTTAATATATTGACATAAAGATTTCCCCGTAATAATATTATTTTGACATAGAAAATTTTATTTTAGTAATATTTTCAGTTCGGAAAAAGCACCATTAATTACTTAAAAATTATACAGATGAAAATGTGGAAGAATAATTAAATGAAACCTATATAAATAGATAGAGGGCATTTGGCCGCTTAATAATCTATTTTGATATTAAAAATCTGTCCATAAATAAATGAGATATATAATATATAAAATAAAAACCGACGAGCGAACACACTTATAAACTGCTCAATTTGGTAGCTTGGGAAAAAAGTTAAAATTTATTGACGCGCGTTCTGATTCGTTAGGCGTAGTTGAGGATGGGGCAATAAGAATTAACAATTGCTTGCACAGTCGGCCATTTGAAATTTAATCTAACTAAGCTGACATCAGCGGGAGAGCCTGTGTGACCAAAGCTTTCGCCGTCTGGAACACTAAAGCAGTGGTAGAACCCATTTACTGCCAAGTCAAGCTTATGTTATGTGAAATTCTTACTTGAGGGTAAGGCACAATAAATATTTGTATTGATTTAATTAACATGTAAGCCACAATTTGTGTTACGATACCCTGAGAAGAAATGCAGTCTTTCGGAATGAAATAAATGCATAAAATATTTGCTAGTGGCTTTACAACGTTTGCGAATGCCAAAGCAGTAGACCAAAATGGATATTGGCTTTTGTAGTGCCATAAATGTTTAAATGTTATGTATAATTATGTAGAAAATGTTAGGACGAATTTATCCACAGGTTTCAGTGCTAGAGTAAGCACACTCTATCTATTGTATGAACGAAAAACCCTGTATAAGATGTTGTAAGGGAATCATTAAAGGGTCACAGGCTGGGTATGTACACCCCTGTCTATTATATGGAAGCGACACCTTGGAGGAAGGGATCAGGGCTTTGTACTATCACTGAAGAAGAATGTTTACACAGCAGTGATGTTAAACCATGAAAAATAAAGACTGGTGTAATGATCAGCACACATAACTGATCAAGGTGAGTTGTTACAGTGGTTATGTGTGGAAGTATTATAGATGAGAGTTATATGGGAGGGAATGTTCCTCTCATTTCAGGTTATATATCAGAATACTTATTGGTGGCAGGAAACCTGGTGAGGGACGAAAATCTTGGGAGTAATCGCTCAGCATTCAAGTTGTAGCTAGCCCCACACCTTCGACCAGGAGCACCACATTTGTTGATTCTGAGGACCTATGGGCCAACTGTTTTCTTCAACCCATGCCAGTTAAGTCCTTTAGAAAAGGCACTGACAAATTATTGATATCATAAAGTTCCACCATAATAACCATAACCATAATAATAATATAATCACCTTGAAGTGATGAACTCAACAGTCTTTCCAACATATTAACAGTGATCAGTACAAGCCGGTAAACAGAACAGTGGGTGGATTTCTTCAGTGATTTTCTTTTGTATAAACAAGAGACATGGACAGAGTTCCAATTTATTTATTTTAAATAATGTAAATAAAAATTCTATTGAGTTTGACAATCCCAGTCCCATAAAATTGAGGTACAGGGAGATTAAATTGTAAAAAATAATTACCTAAACTTCATCAAAAATCTTACTTACTTTAATTTTATTGGGTTAAAGTTTTGTTTGACATTTTTCTTTCATCACATAAAATACATTACCCTAGACACTAGCCACACAACATTACAGGGATTAATTTATACAAGGTGAGATCTTAGAGGTGGCGGATAGGGACCCTGAGAATTACATCATCATCATCATCAATTAGACTCAGGGAACTTAAGCAGCTTGACTTCACCTTGGGTACTCTTAGTTTAGTAACACCATAAACTCTAATTTACCACAGGTTTACCATTTGTAGGTCATTTCAATTGTTTTGGGTTCTGTTTCAGATGTGCGACCACACACGTTATTTATTGTGATATGTAATTTATTTTATAGTGTAAACAAACTATAAACTGTGGTCTTGATCAGTCTCTTTCTCTGGAACTATGCTGTTTATATATATAATTGTCTGTATAGTGTGTCTGTCGACTTTTAGTGAAAACCGTATCTCCTTTATGGTAGTCAGAGGTGGTGAGTCTTTAGCTCTTGACAAAGTCGCGAGTGGCGAGGGAGAGTCAATCTAGGTTCTCACCCTCGAAGCTATAAGTCTCATCTTCCACATTCACTGTCATTTTCTTACAAATCTATCTTCTCAGTCTTTCTCATACTAGTGTCTTGTCTTTTCACTCAGACAAACTCTGAAACTTAAATCCACTTCGTGACAAATAGGTCACCTGCTGCTCCTATGTACTTAAACAGTTCTTGTGTTATACAGGTTGCTTATGCCAAAATTAACTTATCCACATGTGCTTTCAACTCTCTCTGGCTGATAAGGACGTCTGCAGTTATTTCCAAGGAACTAAAAACTAGGTTATTTAATACAAATGTAAAATTGGTCCTACTATCCTTCAATCTAATCTGCTTCTGTTCATAAACAAACTTTTCACCCATAAATGATTTAATCAGTGTAGTAATGCTGGTACGCGTAGGCACAGCAATAACTGATATTAAAACGCAAGGATGCAGAATTACATGTTACGTAATTCATAAATCAGTATTTTTCAGACGCAAACGTAAAGATACAGCGTTTTGTAATACAGAACTGCATCCAAACAAATGATTTAATATGTAAACGTAATAACAAAATTACTCAACTAAATATAAACATAAAAGAACTGGCACTACACAATGTATAAACGTATCCATATATTATTACGCAGCATATATGGTCCCGTGCAGTTCTCGGGGGGAGGGGGGGCCCTATGAAGAGACAAAGAAAGCAAAGAATTAATGCCCCTACTAAAATGTAGGAAGTATAAAGAAAGAGAAAAGCAATATTAGATTATTTACAGGCATGCAATTCATCCATAACTGTGGAACAGGCGTTGAGAATAGACAGACCTAGAGATTTGAACATTATAGTAAAACAGTATATAACAAGAACTGAAATACATATATAAGGATCAATGATGATATGAGGATAATGGGTAGACAAATGGGGTGCTCGTGCGGATGATGGCAGATATTTGGTGGAATGGGTGTCATCCCAGACACCTCCGGGCTTTCCCACCCTTTTTCACCTTGTTAACAATGGGGCTGTTGTGAGACTTTATTTGTTTTCTTTTTCTCATTTCCTTTTTGTTGTTGTTTGTATTTGTTTTTTTATTTTAATTGTTTGTTTATTCCTTGAAAAGGGGGGGGGGGGGGGTAAACACACACATACATTCACACAGTTTTACCGTTTTGATTTGATTTACTATATTTGGACTGAGTGGGGGATGCTATATTTAGATATCGGAAATGGGACCGAAGACGCAGCAACAGTCATAAATGCAGTCAGCGACCCATAGCTTGACTGCTTGCGTCAGGGTCAGCGAACCAGAGCTGACCAAGACCCTACTCCACCTCCTAGTGGTGGTTCTGGAAACAGGCTGCATCACTGCAGTCTGGCTGAGAGAGTAGGGATCGAAGAGGGAAGGCTAACCTAATCCCAAGAATGCCATGGTGAAACCGGATGTGTCGGGCCAAAAGGCGCAAATATCGCAGCTTTGCTGTAAACGGCGACACAACGTAACAAACGTCCTTTTCAGGACGAACGCAGAAGAAGAAGAAGATATCGGAAATCAGATTTGATTATCTTGAAATTACTACACTATATATCCTAATTATAACTCATCAAGTTCTGAACGAACTCCTTTGTCTTTTAAAAAGATACAGCACCCCCCAAGCATGTCGTATAAGGCGATTAATATAAGGTTGTGCATGAGGTTGGCTACCTCATCATGTAAAACAAATTGTCCCAGAAGCCCCCGCTACAAGATCACGTGAATGCCGATGCAGGTGTCCTACAAGAGCTGCAGTGATGGCTCTACTGGTTGGAGCGCTGGTCTCTCGCGGCAAAGGTGTCGGTTCGATTCACAGTCTACCCAACTGTAAATGGGTACCTGACGTTTCCTCTTAAGTTAGGGTAGTAAAAGGGGGGTGGCAAGGGAACTTGTCACCCCACCTCTCAATGCAGGAGCTAGTATTGTTAGTCTCTAATATTTAACTCCGCTACGGCAGTATCTGGTATGGGACTACCTTTACGTGTTTAAGACAAACCTACGTTTACGTGTTTAAGACAAACCTACGTTTACGTATTTAAGACAAACCTACGTTTACGTGTTTAAGACAAACCTACGTTTACGTGTTTAAGACAAACCTACGTTTACGTGTTTAAGACAAACCTACGTTTACGAGACAGAAAAAACTCACGGAGAAGGGAACTGGAGAAATAAACTAAAGGGATTTTTTGTTAAAGAAGGCACGGGTAGACCGTGGACAGGTGAGACGAGACAGGTAGGGTTGGCGTGCATTTGTTCATAACATATGCTTCACATGGAACCAAAAGGTAATGATGCTGCTGATAGGGAAGGATATACACATACAATAGTTTATAGTTAGATGCGATATGCAAAACAAACTAACAGGCATAATGATGCTGCTGATAGGGAGGGATATACACATACAATAGTTTATAGTTAGATGCGATATGCAAAACAAACTAACAGGCATAATGATGCTGCTGATAGGGAGGGATATACACATACAATAGTTTATAGTTAGATGCGATATGCAAAACAAACTAACAGGCATAATGATGCTGCTGATAGGGAGGGATATACACATACAATAGTTTATAGTTAGATGCGATATGCAAAACAAACTAACAGGCATAATGATGCTGCTGATAGGGAGGGATATACACATACAATAGTTTATAGTTAGATGCGATATGCAAAACAAACTAACAGGCATAATGATGCTGCTGATAGGGAGGGATATACACATACAATAGTTTATAGTTAGATGCGATATGCAAAACAAACTAACAGGCATAATGATGCTGCTGATAGGGAGGGATATACACATACAATAGTTTATAGTTAGATGCGATATGCAAAACAAACTAACAGGCATAATGATGCTGCTGATAGGGAGGGATATACACATACAATAGTTTATAGTTAGATGCGATATGCAAAACAAACTAACAGGCATAATGATGCTGCTGATAGGGAAGGATATACACATACAATAGTTTATAGTTAGATGCGATATGCAAAACAAACTAACAGGCATAATGATGCTGCTGATAGGGAAGGATATACACATACAATAGTTTATAGTTAGATGCGATATGCAAAACAAACTAACAGGCATAATTATGTAGCCCAGAAACAGAAAATACATTATTAAATAATAACTACAAGCAATAGTTTAAAGTGATCAGATACAGTATGCAAAACAAACAAACACACACACAGATAGAATCATTCAGCCTGACAAAAATTACGTTATGAAGTAATAACAACTCAGAAATGAGGTATCTGAAGAAGGTGACTGAAGTAACAGGAAGAGACATGGTCCACAACCAGATAATACGCCACGGCCTAAAAACCCAACCTCTGCAGACCCAAGTAGAACAGTTCCAACTAGAGGTGGGCGAATCGATACACTCCGTTGTTTCGAGACAGTCGGCTCAATTAATTATACTGTGTCGAAACAGTGTGTCGAAACAGTGTGTCGACACAATTGCCCGTATAATAGGGGAGAAAGAAGTCTCTTATAAACAGTACCGGGGCGGGTATACATGAATTGTGTGAGACAATTTTCTCAGTTTTTACTGTCGTGTGTGAAAATCTATGGCGTTTCGTGTGACCACAATTCAATATTTTTACACAAGTCTTCATTATGATGAAATAAAACGTAGATATGATGATAGCTGCAGTATATGGGAAAATAATAAAAAAAACAACAATAATAATAACAACAGTAATAATAACACATGATATCAAACTAGAGTAAGCTAGTTTTGGTAGACAATGATTCAAATCCACACCGAGTAGGCCTACACAGATATCAGCAGAACTAATAAAGTGTCCATTACATTTATACGAACACACGGACACTTTCAACTTTAACATAGCGCCTAAAACATTGACAACTTCAGCACTGACACAATTTCCAGTGTCTATAACTTCTCAGCAAAAATAATATCACTTGTAAAATCAAGTCATCATAACACATCCTTGAAAAATATGACATGTTTGATATTCCATACTAATGTTCCGAACGGTTTATTCAAATTTTACAAAGGCCCACGGAAAGTGATACAGTGTGTCTCTTTGCAAAACAGCGAGGCAGAAACGAACTGAAACTGTGTCCATGTGTCGGACTCGGTGCATTGTTTGACTCATACACACAGTAGCCATCTCTACTCTGCAAAACAGCGAGGCAGACACGAACCGATACAGTATCGACACGGCAAGAAGGCTCAGTATCGAATCGTTCGGGTACGAAACTGTGTCGAACCATTGTTTCGAAACATACACACAGTAGCCATCTCTAGTTCCAACTAAGATGGTTTGGCCATGTCTGCAGAATGGGAGAAGATCGGCTACCACGACAAGCATGGGAAACTAAGAGCCAGGGATCCAGACCTCCAGGACGACCCAGAGTCTGCTGGGAGGTCAACACTAGACAAATAAATTTTGAAGGACCGAGAACTAGAATGGAACCAGGCCAGGAGGATGACAGCCGATAGGATAGTATGGCGCTCTCTCTTCCAAACATCTACACCTCACGGTAGAAGAGGAACGACTAAGTAAGTAAGTAATAACAAAATAAAACTCTGCCCATTTTATCCCAACAACTCCTCCACTTCCCATTTTCTACGTACTCTGCCGCTAACATATTAATCCGCGTAAACACACACAGACAACTACAGGGCGTGTTTACAACTACTCACCTCCGCTCCCTCCATGACGTGGCTGCCATTATCTGGGTTACTCTGTGACTAATGTTGATCAATTACTGGCAAGAAGCAGGTAGGTAAGCGAAGTCGTGTCTCAGGACAATATAACACAGCTCCAGTACAAGGGCACCGAATGTCTAAGGACAATATAACACAGCTGCAGTACAAGGACACCGATGAGTCTATTACTATGACAGTATGAGATGTCACATCTTCATGTCATCAGTTCAGACACAGAACACATCTGAATCTTTCCTTCAAATCAGGTTGAATAACCCTGCTGCTCTCGACTAATTTAATTCACTATGTCTGTCTCCATCCAGAAGATTGCATGTACCACACACGCCACTGCCACCGCTGTCAGCAAACAGACCAAACAAACAAACAAATGCTGTTTATGGAAACTCATAGACTGTTTATATAAACTTGACCGTATCAACAATGTCGCAGAATAACTAAACGTACATACACAACTGAAATGGAAGCTAAGATTCCTCTCTTCTATGCCTTTGTACATAAACTTGATCATAAAAAAAAATGTCGCAGAAAAACTATACGTACATACAAAACTGAAATGGAAGTTAAGCTTCTGCTAACATATAGTTACTTATATTTTGTTATATACAGGTAAAGTTATGTTATATATGTCTTAGGCGATGTGACAATCTGAAGTTTCACACCTTCAGTTGAAGAAATTCGATATAAACGTTCACGACAAACACATTCCTAATGCCAAAATGCCAGTGAAGCAAAACCTGACTGTGTATGGATTTGCACGCAGAATCAGGTGTTCTCAGATTATTTGTAGAAAAAAAAATTAAAGTCACGCATAAGATGTCAATACGTTCTGTTGAAAACGTTTTACGCAAATTCATCTCCGTCGTGAGTCTGCGTTAACACTTTCAAATGTTATTGTTTTAGAGGTAAGATACATTCCTTTATGAGGGGTGACTGCAGTGCATTTTAAGTCAAAATAGGAAAAAAATAAAAATAAGGATTAGACTATGTTCTGATAATGTATATTCTCCTGAATCTAAATATATGAAAGTCATTTTTTACAACACATTCTAAGTAGGTGTATTTTGTTTTTACAAATTGTATTTTATTCACGAATTGTACTTTTCCTATGAAGAAGGCCACGAATTTCTTATAACATTGATTTATGTTACTAATTTTTTTTATAACTTCTTTATTTCTTAATCAGTCAAGATAATATTTAGCACACCATACGTTCCACTGGATAAAACAACTATTATCTGATTTCTGATATCTTATCAACATTTTTAATTATTATAAATAGTGCTGTAAAATTTGTAAACAAATATGTTTCTAACTTTAATGTTTTGTATCTCAGAATCTTAATAGATTCACCTTTAATGTGAAAAATCTAATCTGATAAAAGTTTTAAAAATACAACGATGAGCCTGCATTTCAACTTTGGTGCTCATAACTCAGCAAATGGAATTGCCTGTGATTCAAAATACAGGATTAAAATCCAATATGGCCGCCGTTTCCATGGCAACCAATAGCATTATACCATCAAATGCACTGGTATGCATAGTTATTACTGTTGTAAGTTAACAGTAGCGCAGTGGTTAGTGCACTGGATTCCTAGCTCATTGGTCTATGGTTCGATCCCCAGTTGAGGTGGGATTGTTTAGACCGCAAATGGCTTCGAGGTCGACCCAGCCTTATGAATTGGGTACCAGAGCAACTCTGGGAAGGTTAAGGCGGCCGGCGTGATGCTGACCACATCACCCCCTAGTGTGCCGATGGTCAAGAAAATATGGGCCAAACACCATATTCCTAATATGCCTCAATGGGCGTGTAACGGGATCCTTTACCTTTTTTACCTTTTTAAGTTAACTATGTGCATTTATTTCAAAATCCTGCAGTTATTTTTAAAAATAGCATTTCGCTGTAGCTACATCCCTTAATGATATATATTCCTGCTCAGTTTCTGACAATAATTATCACAGGTTTTCGAACATGACACAATCATGTAATTAATAAATACACCGAGTCTGAGACTAAATACCCATGTGGCTGTCATCTACTGAATAATAATGATCAATCTGGGTTCAGTCTTTGTCGACTCACGATCAAACGTGTAAAAGAATCCGTTCATAGGCGGCTCATGGGTTTGGGCGTAGTAAACCTGCGAATATGGGAAAACGGCCTCTGATTATGTTTCTTTACACTTCATCTATATGCCTCAGCTCATAATGATAAACATATTAATTATTTGCACCAAAGCACAGTCATGCACATTTCCCGATTTTTAATTGTCTGTAACTGCAAAGTCTACTGGTCCAATTTAAATCCAGCAAGAATTACACTGACAAACAACATTTTTCTTTCTTATATAAGAATAAGTGTTCTTAGGTCAGTTTCTTGCGCTGATTTCAAATTTGAAATCCGTTTATCTCTATCACGTCGGGTTCTTAAGATATTTGTGAATAAATATATTTTTTGGGAAACCGTTATTTGCTCCGTTTCATTTTTACTATATAACTTTTTAAAAATTAATAAAATGCAAAATAATTCTACTTTTTATACTACTAAAAGATGCATGACATATGTTACGTTATATTTCAAATAGTTACTGTATTTTGAAATAATTCTGAGTGAAATATGGCTTCTAGAAGTTGTAGAAATTCGGCTGATCTGTTCTGTTACGTGTGCGGATATTTTACCGATCGTGTTCACCAGAAAAACTTTACACCATTGCTAAAGAAAGCATATGAGCTTTATTTCGATTCGAAAGTTGATGATGCAAATAAATCTTGGAAGCCAAATGCAGTTTGTTCGACTTGTGCAAATACATTGGCAGGTTGGTTACGAAAATCGCCGAAGCATAAGTCGATGCCTTTTGGAGTGCCAGTAATATGGCATGAACCGACAAATCACGCTACTGATTGTTACTTCTGCTTGACAAATATCCATGGTTTCACTTTTAAAACTAGAAAGTCTGTGGTTTATCCAAATATTGAATCGGTTTCGAAACCAGTGCCTCATGATCCAATCACGTGTCCGATCCCAGTTCCACCAGAACAATATCCGTTGGACGTGAATGAACCATCAGAAAGTGATAGTTTACCTGCTTTAGAAACTAATTCTGACTCGGATTATATACCGGTGAATGATGGTGTTCACTTAATTAACCATTCAGAACTTTCAGATCTAATACGTGATCTCGCTCTCACCAAAGGACAAGCGGAATTACTCGGTTCGCGACTCAAAGAATGGAATCTTTTAGCGCCCAATACTCCGATATCTAAATTTCGTCATAGACACAGAGAACTTGTTCAATACTTTGAGATGGATGATGACATTTGCTATTGCAAAGATGTAAAAGGTCTAATGGTGCACCTCGGTCATGAGCACATAGTCAACGAATGGCGACTTTTCATCGACTCTTCCAAGACTAGTCTAAAAGCCGTGTTATTGCATAATGGAAATTTATTTTCATCAATTCCAGTCGCCTACTCTGTTCATATGAAAGAAACTTATGACAATATGGCTACACTTTTGGCAAAAATAAAGTACAATGACTACCAATGGCGGATTTGTGGAGACCTAAAGGTCATTGCAATTCTCACGGGCATGCAGACTGGGTATACTAAATTTTGTTGCTTCCTATGTGAATGGGACAGCCGCAACAGACAGAAACATTATGCAAGAAAGGTGTGGCCTATCAGGGATCGTATGCAGCTCGGGCATAAAAATGTAATACACGAGCCATTAGTTAACAAAGACAGCATCATTTTACCACCGTTACATATAAAGTTGGGGCTCATGAAGAATTTCGTAAAAGCATTAAATAAAACGAGCAAAGCTTTCACTTATCTTCGAGAAAAGTTTCCGCAAATTAGCGATGCAAAGATAAAGGAAGGTATCTTTGTAGGACCTCAGATTAGGAAAGTTATTGCAGACAAACAATTCGAGAACTTGTTACATGGTAGTGAACTTCGTGCATGGATGGCATTCAAATCGATCGTCGATAACTTTCTGGGAAATCACAAATCTGTCGACTATGTGCATATTGTTAAGCAGTGCATAGATGCATACAGAATTATGGGCTGTAACGTGTCCCTCAAAATCCATTTGCTCGATTCGCATCTTGACATTTTTCCCTGACAACCTTGGCGAAGTCAGCGATTGTGTGGTGAAGTGGGATGTTATAAATACTTATAGGGAACTTAGTGTACTGACTGAGATCAGCTGTGAAGGTATCTATATCTATTAAGAGTAGTGTATTATAGATAACCTACTTGCTACCACATATCTATATATCTCAGTCAGAATTATTCTGGAATAGTGTGATGCTACGTTATGTGTCTAGGGTATGTGTATGATGAAGTGTAAGTCACAACAACAGACAGATAAACAATTTAATTTAATCCACTACTCTTGACAACACTGTGACACTCACATACATATAACACTCTACAAAGATATCTTAAAAGAGTCACTGATAAACTTTCAAATAACAATATGTATTCATTACTGGCATGAATGAATATGTGTCCTGATTCAACTACAAGGGAACCAGGAATCACAATCAATTTAAATTACAAGTTATGTACAGAATGTATTTAATATGAATATTGTAGTGACATATATTATTACAAATGTTCTATGTGTGTCAGTTGTGTAGTAGTAAAATGAGGTAATACTGGTTTTGTTTTGTTCAAGCTCTGTTGGTATTTGTCATCATGACTTCAATAGTTTGTCTTTAGGGACTAGTATTGGAGATGTTCACAGTTCCTGATTTTAAGACAAGTAAATTCCCCTCTTAATGTTAATTTTACAAAGTCAGTTCAAGATGAGGGGACATAATGTTGAGCTCAGCTGGCCAAGTTAGCTTATCTGGCGTGATGGCGGCAGGAAAGGACTCCTCTGCTCGAATTCTCCTCTGGGCTCTGGAGACACCTCACTGATAGCTAAAAGGACCAAGGAGTATGCTGTCCGACACTGGATTCAGCAAAGCTCTGACAAGGTGCTGCTCAGTACCATCAAGACCACTGTCCCTGAAATCAAGAAGGATGTACCTTCTACTTCATAACTAACTTAAACTCTCCTGTTACATTGATCACAACACAGCACAAACATTGAGTTCAGAGCATTAGGCCAACTGTCAGCTTCATTTGAAATACTTTATTCCAGTATTACCCTTCTTAATGGTTACTACGCCTCTGCAATTCCAGCATTATTTCTTTCTATTCAATCATCCAGGTGTCAGTGTAATGTTTGGCCATTCCATGCCGTTTTACTTCTCTCCGACACCCTCTGTTCAGGCTGGAGCATTACAGGCTTTACCTCACGTTGGCCACTGAACTACACATATATATACAGGCATAAATCAACAATTCACATTCAATTTTCATTAAAAGATATTGAATGGTTCAAGCTTACCACAATTCATACGAATAAACACAGATACGTTGATTAGCAATGAATTCTGGCACAAACTGGCACAAATTCCCATCTGCTTATCTTCCAGGCTTTTATTTAGCCAAATATATGCTGGCTTCAACGCACTGATGCTTTATCAAGCTATTTTAAACAAGTGGTTTCGAACTAACGCTCCCAAGTGTGTATATCAGCGAGTCTGACCAATGTGCCCCGTTTCGACAAGTGTTTGAAAAAATGTTACCTTTCCCCGTTTCCCCTAACAACCAAGATAGTATTTATAGCCCGACCAATCGTGGTTAGGCTTTCATTTGTTGCGCTCCAATCAATTTGGAGTTTACATGGTAGGCTTTTTCTGTAACGTAAATTTTTTTCAAACACGTTAAAAAAAAATCTTATGAGCAGAAATGATTTTATGCTGTCAGGCACCCCCAATATTTTATTTTGGGTATAATTTATTAATTCCTGGACTATTTGCGTAACGTTTTACATATTATTTGTCAGCAAGCCCTAAGGAACCCAAAAATACAAATTTAAAGGAGCTACGTGGCTGCATTCAAAATATGCAATTTCTTCTACCTCCTGTTTCGAAGATGTGCTGTCTGGGTACTGTTATGTTTTCAACCGTAAACCCATCTAATGTTATCTTTTCTAATAAGAGTTTTTATGATTTATAAACCTAACTCTGGGAAAGGGTAGTGTATTTTATCACTGTCCGTCTGAAAAAAAATTAGTGCATGTAGACTTACACGCGTGATGCATGCGTTCCTGATTTTCAGCCCTCCCCTCTCTCTTTATCCTTTTGTCCATCTGTTCGTTCGTTTTGGTAACGCAGTATAATTAATGTTAGGATTAATTTAGGTCATTACGCAGTACGTCTCAATGTTTTTCTTAGAAATGCAGCACACGTTTCATTGAAGAAGGCGGGTAATAATACAGTAAGCTTTTATATCAACGTGAAAGCGTTACAATTTGCAGACGAAGCAGAAAACAAGGGGGATTTCGAGTACATTCTTTGTGACAGCACTGTTATTTTACCATTGCTCTTCTCTTTATTAATTTTATTTGTTAGGCTTCATATTTACCTAATAATTTATATATGTGGATTAGAATATTTCCTGACACCTCCCCTCTTAAAACAGACATTATATGTCAGTCCTTTATTCTATATACACATAGAGAAATTTATTATTATTTCTGGGGTTTACGGTGATTCTCATCACACGGATGGCGGCTTAAAAAATCCGCTCCCAAATTGGTTTTTCCAGATATATACTCAATGCTAAAATTATATGGAGCCAGAAGCAAAGACCATCGGAGTAACCTAGAGTTCTCATGCTTAGCCTGTGCTAGAAACGATAAAGGTTTGTGATCTGTTTACAACTTAAATGCCTTCCCATATAGATAAATATTGAATTTCTTTATTGCCCATATTACTGCAAGACATTCTTTTTCGCTAGTTGAGTAGTTGATTTCAGCTTTATTCAACTTTCTGCTAGCATATGCCACTGGGCTTAATTCCCCATCCAATGCATCTGATTTCTGTAGTAAAGTTGCACCTAACCCAATATTACTTGCATCCGTCCTTACTATGAATTCTTGACTTAAGTCAGGTAATTTCAAAATGGGTTTACTTGTGAGCTTTTCCTTCAATTCTTGGTAAGTCATTTCACATTGTGGTGTCCATGTAATGCGATCTGGATGTCCTTTACGTGTCAATTCAGTTAACGGTGCACATATGGAATTAAAGTTTTTGATATACTTCTGGTAGAAACCACATAATGAGACAAAGGATCTCACGTCCTTCTTGGTTTGTGGTCTCGGGGCTTTCTGTAGTTTCTCTAAGTTCTTTGGGTCAGGGGTCATGTTTCCCTGATAAACTGTGTGTCCCAAAAATTCCAATTCTTTACATCCAACGCAACATTTGGTTGGTCGGGCTGTTAAATTTGCCTCCCCAAGTCGAGTAAACAGCATGTTCAGAGAGTCAATGTGTTCCTCAAATGTTTCTGTTGCTATAAGGATATCATCCATAAAATTTGTTATACAGGGATTATTCAGAGGATCCAATAATTTTCTCATCATTCTAGAGAAGACACTAGGCGCATTCTTCAATCCAAATGGCAATCTATTAAACTCATAGTGTCCTTCTGAGGTACTAAAAGCTAGGTATGGTCTAACCTCAGGCTTTACTGGAATCTGATAGTATCCTTTACTCAGATCCACTTTTGAGAAATATTTAGCTTTATTTAGTCTGGCAAACATCTGATTTGTATCCGGCAATGGATCCACCTGTCCTTCTGTAATAGCATTCAGTCTCCTGTAATCTATACAGAGTCTATGTTCTCCAGAGGGCTTCCTTAAGAGTACATGTCCGGATCTATACGAAGACTCACTGTGCGAAATAATTCCTTCCTTCAACAGATAGTCTATCTCTTCCTTCAAAGCTTTTTCCTTAGCAAACGGAATCGAATATGGTTTCATACAGACAGGTGTGGAGTCTATGAGTTTCATATCATATTCCAATAGGTTTGTATGCCCTGGTCGGTCTGTTAACACCTCTGCATGATTATCTAGAACCTGTTGCACTCTCTCTTTCTGAGTTTTCGTTAAATGTGTACTGATTTTCACCTGTGCTGCTGTCTCACAGGGGTGTAATGGATATTCAAATGATGAAAGTGGTTCCTTTTTCATCTCCATGGCGATGGACAAGGTCAACAAGTGTGTCTCTTCCTGATGTTCTCTTTCCAAATATTTTCTTCAGGAGATTCACATGATAGATTTTTTCTTTCCCCTTCTTATCTATCTTATAATTTGTTCTAGACACCTTCTCTAGAACTGTATATGGACCCTGCCATCCAATTTGTAACTTATTCTGACTCCCGGGCAAAAGAAGCAGTACTTTCTCTCTCCCACAGCCAAATTTCTGTCTTTCGCCTTCCTGTTATAATAGGCAGCATGTTTCTTCCTGGCTTGTTTCAAATTTTCATTGGCAAGTTTCCAGCCAGTTTTCAACCGAGTGGTCAGCTCATTCACATATTGGTATGAAGATGTAATGTTTTCCTCTGCCTTTTCATCAGTCCACGTTCTTAACAAAGCTACATATGGACCTTTAATTGTGTGGACCTATTTGTCCATGCACCGGTATGGTCTCTTCCACTCGAAGCTTTATAGTGATGATTTTTCTTCCCAGAATTTTCATGCACAAAACGACCGCTACCAATTTTTCTCTTGGGGCTGTCTCCCCACTTAAAATTCTTGATGAGAGATTTCCTCTCTACATCCTCTTCCTCCAGTTTGTTTAAGTCCGATTGAGGGATTTTCGGCTTATCCTGGGTAAGACATCTTTTTGCACTCTCCGCATAGTGGCCATTGTAAAACAGTTAAGTGAAGCTTGTCCGTGAAAAGGGGCTTCCCATTCCATTTGGTCCACTTTATCAAATCTATTTTTCCTTTTATTGTCAGGCCTGATTTTGCCCCATGGCGTGTCCAGGTCCTGATCCATGTTCCCACTTGTGGGTGTTCCCTCATGTGCTATGCTACACCTTTCTACAAAATTCTCAATGTCCCATCTTGCCTTGGGCCAATAATAATTGTGAGCCACCTTTTGAATGATGGTACCTATCTTCTCATGGTCCCCATCTGGTTTCACATGTAGGCTCCTTATTAATTCTGTCCTGTATCTTTTTGGAAGAACCAGCTGTCTGTGACCATGGGATCTAGTTCCAGTCTTCCTATACATCAACTTGTTTTTCATGTAAAAATCTCCCTTGCCTGGAGTTGTATGACAAGTTGACAATTTTCTGAAACAAGGCTTGAGTGTTTTATCCCCAGCCTGTGCCTTCCTCATCTCTTCTGGAGTGGTATCTAACATAATATCCTCCTCCTGTCTTGAGGTCGACCTGACCTGAAGGGTTGCCATATACACAGGTTTCCTTCTGCAACGGTCAGTGTCATGATTGTCCATCTGACAATTCTTACACCACCTTTTCCTTGGTTGAAAGATTTTCTTTCATTATATTTCCTTTCATCGAATTGTGGGAATTTATTTTTATTGTCATACCGTGGCCTATCAAATTGGTGCTTACCTTTATTTTGATCCCTAGGATCAAATTTATTAAAGTTCTGTGGTGCCCTAAAGTTATCCACCTGTTTCTTTTTATTACCTGTTACCTCTGCTTGAGCTGCTTGATACCTTTCAGCAACATTTAGCAACTCACCCAGCCTCTCTGCACCTTGTTCCATGAGAAACTTTCTCAGGTCTGGAGCCATGGACTCTCTTAGTTGCTCTATAAGGACCATTTCCTTAAGATCTTGGGTTTTCCCCAGAGAAGTCCATTTCTCCAAGTATGTCTCGATTCGTGCAGAGAACTGGTGATAGGTTTCACCTGACAGTAGTTTAGCATTCCTAAATTTTTTCCTGTAAAACTCTGCATTCTTTTCATACCTTAACAAAAGAGCCTGCTTTAGCATGTCATAATTTTCCTGATCACCTCTGCTCATTTTTGCAAAAACTTCATAAGCTGCCCCACGAAGTCCCTGAGATAACTTTAAGCTCCACCTTTCTCTCTCTAACCCATACGTGGTAGCTAATAGTTCGTACCTATTTATATAGCTCTCAATATCATCGTCTTTCTCAACAAAATGATCTAAATGAAAGTTCATAGCTGAGGTCGAGGCTCCCTGAGTAACCGTAGCATCAGAGGCAAAGGGACTGGCACCATTTTCAGGAGCATGGCCTTGAAACTCAAACTCCCTTAGTCGTAACTCATGTTCCCTTTGTAATCTCTCCTCCTCCTTTTCTGCTTCCCTCTCTGCAGCTAATCTTTTCTCTTCTCTTTCTGCAGCTAATTTCTTCTCTTCTCTTTCTGCAGCTAATTTCTTCTCTTCTCTTTCTGCAGCTAATCTTTTGTCTTCTCTTTCTGCTTCCAATTTCTTAGCCTCTTTGTCAGCCTCAATCTGCAACCTCTTAGTCTCAGCCTCAGCTTCAAATTGTAACTTCTTAATTTCCCTTTCAGCCTCTAACCTTCTTTCGGCTTCTTTTTCTAATCTTCTTTCTTCGCGTTCAATAAATTTGTCACATTCCGTTGTGACATAGGCAACCATAACTTGCCCATCTAATCCTAACTCTTTTGCAGTCTGAACCGCAGCAGATCGAAATTTGGCCAGGTCCGCCATTGTCTATCAGGTAAATTTTTATAATGTCTACCCAACAATTCAATTTCTAACTATATATCTAATGGACAACACAGGCACCGTGAGCTCAACCTTATTTAATTCCACCCAAGGATACCTTTTAATTCTTATATTCCCTGAAGTGAATTACCCCAATATTTTTTTAATAGTTAAAGATTCAAAATCCCAAGAGCGAGACCCCAATATATGTGGTGAAGTGGGATGTTATAAATACTTATAGGGAACTTAGTGTACTGACTGAGATCAGCTGTGAAGGTATCTATATCTATTAAGAGTAGTGTATTATAGATAACCTTACTTGCTACCACATATCTATATATCTCAGTCAGAATTATTCTGGAATAGTGTGATGCTACGTTTATGTGTCTAGGGTATGTGTATGATGAAGTGTAAGTCACAACAACAGACAGATAAACAATTTAATTTAATCCACTACTCTTGACAACACTGTGACACTCACATACATATAACACTCTACAAAGATATCTTAAAAGAGTCACTGATAAACTTTCAAATAACAATATGTATTCATTACTGGCATGAATGAATATGTGTCCTGATTCAACTACAAGGGAACCAGGAATCACAATCAATTTAAATAACAAGTTATGTACAGAATGTATTTAATATGAATATTGTAGTGACATATATTATTACAAATGTTCTATGTGTGTCAGTTGTGTAGTAGTAAAATGAGGTAATACTGGTTTTGTTTTGTTCAAGCTCTGTTGGTATTTGTCATCATGACTTCAATAGTTTGTCTTTAGGGACTAGTATTGGAGATGTTCACAGTTCCTGATTTTAAGACAAGTAAATTCCCCTCTTAATGTTAATTTTACAAAGTCAGTTCAAGATGAGGGGACATAATGTTGAGCTCAGCTGGCCAAGTTAGCTTATCTGGTGTGATGGCGGCAGGAAAGGACTCCTCTGCTCGAATTCTCCTCTGGGCTCTGGAGACACCTCACTGATAGCTAAAAGGACCAAGGAGTATGCTGTCCGACACTGGATTCAGCAAAGCTCTGACCAGGTGCTGCTCAGTACCATCAAGACCACTGTCCCTGAAATCACGAAGGATGTACCTTCTACTTCATAACTAACTTAAACTCTCTTGTTACACTGATCACAACACAGCACAAACATTGAGTTCAGAGCATTAGGCCAACTGTCAGCTTCATTTGAAATACTTTATTCCAGTATTAACCTTCTTAATGGTTACTACGCCTCTGCAATTCCAGCATTATTTCTTTCTATTCAATCATCCAGGTGTCAGTGTACTGTTTGGCCATTCCATGCCGTTTTACTTCTCTCCGACACCCTCTGTTCAGGCTGGAGCATTACAGGCTTTACCTCACGTTGGCCACTGAACTACACATATATATACAGGCATAAATCAACAATTCACATTCATTAAAAGATATTGAATGGTTTCATTAAAATTCATACGAATATAACGTGAATGGTTCAAGCTTTTATTTTAGCCAAATATCTGCTGGCTTTCAACCGCACTGATGCATACGAATAACGGCTTCCAAAGGGTGTGTAATATCAGCAGACCAATACCCCCGTTGACAAAGTGTTTGAGCAACAACCAAGATGAATTATAGCCCGGACCAATCGTGGGGATAGGGCTTTCAATTTGTTGCGCTCAATCAAAGTTTACATGGTAGGCTATTTTCTGTAAAAATTTTTTTCAAACCGTTAAAAAAAAAATCTTATGATGTCAGAAATGAATTTCATATCTTCAGGGCACCCGCCCAATATTTTATTTTGGGTATAATTTATTAATTCCTGGACTATTTGCGTAACGGTTTACATATTATTTGTCAGCAAGCCCTAAGGAACCCAAAACTGCAGCGACGTTGGGCTGCATTGGCATCAAAATATGGCAATTTTCTTCTTACCTCCTGTTTCGCAGCTGTGCTGTTATGGGTACTGTTATCAATCTCTAATTTTAAAATAAGAGTTTTTTTTTATGATTTATAAAACCTAACTTCTGGGAAAGGGTAAGTGTTTTATCACTGTCCGTAACTAACACGCGTGATGCATGCGTTATTCCTGATTTCCCAGCCCTCGCCCTCTTCTCTTTCTCCTTTTTGTCCCATCTGTTCGTTCGTTTTGGGTAACGCAGTAGTTAGTATACTTATGTTTAGGATTAGGTCGCAGTACGTTCTTAGACCAATGGAGCAACCGTTTTCGACGTAAGTTTTTTTCAAACACGTTTACCCGTTTGCCCTAAAGAAAACAAAAGATAGTATTTATGTGAGCAGAAATGTTAGGCTTTCATTTATAATAATTTATATATGTGGATTAGAATATTTCATGTTGGATATCCATCATGATAGATCGCCGTAATGGAGTCCAATCATTTGTGACCATTTGCCGGATTATTGGGATGCCTTCATCGCGTGTACCATGTTAGGCCATTTCATCTGTAAAGCCTAAATTCCTAAGATACTGTATGCGTTGTTTACAAACACATTTTGTAATACGTAATTCGTTGTTTTAAAAAATCTTTTGAAGCACATATTGATATTTATGCTGTCAGCGCAAAAATATGACCAGAAAAACCATAAGGAACCGACAAAAAAAAACCCCGTACGTTTGTATTTTGGGTTTATTTATTAAGCCACAATTAACCCTGGCTGGTCCGGGCACTTGCAAATGCTGGAAATAAAGGTTTTACTGAAAGAAGATTTTCATTATTTGTCAGGCAAGCCCTAAGCTACTTTTAAAGGTAGCTATGTGGCTGCCGCTTCAAAATATGCAATTTCTTCTATCTCCTGTTTAGAAGATGTGCTGTCTGGGTACTGTTATGTGTTCAAACGTAAACCCATCTAATGTTATCTTTTCTAATAAGAGTCTGTTATGATTTATAAACCTAACTCTGGGAGAGGGTAGTGTATTTTATCACTGTCCGTCTGAAAAAAAATTAGTGCATGTAGACTTACACGCGTGATGGTAGTAATTGTGTATCGCGCGAAGCGGGTTTAGTGTTCGGCTTTCTGCCTCTCCCTTCTCTTTTTTATCCCTTTAGTCCATCTGTTCGTTCGTTTTGGTAACGCAGTATAATTAATGTTAGGATTATAGACAAAGACATCAATAGGTCATTACGCAGTACGTCTCAATGCTTTTCCAAGAAATACAGCACACGTTTCATTGAAGAAGGCGGGTAATAATACAGTAAGCTTTACTATCAACGTGAAAGCGTTACAATTTGCAGACGAAGCAGAAAACAAGGGGGATTTCGAGTACATTCTTTGTGATAGCACTGTCATTTTACCATTGCTCTTTTCTTTATTATATGTATTTATTAGGCTTTATATTTAATTGATAATTTGCATATACAACTAGATATGAAAATGGATTAGAAGGGGTATTCCCAGTTTTACATCAAACGACACTACCCAATGTACGGCTGATGGTTATTTTTTGGACCTTGGGTATAAGGTGCACAGGATGAGCATCGGCAACAGTGGCCACCAAACTGCTAAAAACTATAGCTGCCTTAACCGTTATCAACAACACAGATATGTGATAAAATGAAGAGCTCACGAGAGAAGATAAACAACCCACCTATCTCGGAGTTACATTCGATGATAGTTTGACATGGAAGTAGCACATCAACAAGGCAGCAACAAAGGCCAGGAGGAAGTTAGCCATTATGAGAAAACTAAGTGGAACCACATGGGGAGCCAGCGAGAAAATACTTAGTAAAGTTTACCAGCAGAGCATACGACCACACCTGGAATATGGGTCAGCTGCGTGATGTCCAGCATCAAACACTACATTACAAGAGCTAGATAAGGTGCAAAACCAGGCGCTTAGGGTCATCACGGGGCAATGAAATCAACGCCTATAGTGGAGATGGAGAAAATGGGGAGGATACAAGCACTGAGAGAACGCAGAGACACGAAAGTGCTAACACAGGCAGAAAAGTTCCTCTGTATGCCGAGCCATCCAATGAAGGACAGATTCCAAAACCTAGCAATGGGGCGATTGAAAAGAAGCAGCTTTATCCACCAGGCCAAACGATTTCGTATACAAACCTCAGACCTGCCTGAAGTTGGCAGTCCCCTAAAGTCTGTGCCAGAACAAACCCCTTGGAGAGAGGAGCCTGGACTACCAGTACACATCCAGACAAAAGTGAAAGGAATATTCGACAGGGATGAACAGAACAGCGTGCAACGTAGGACAGTCACTCTCAGTTTCCTGGATGATGAATACCCACAGGACCTCTGGGTCCGATTATACACGGATGGGTCGGCACAGAATACAGTAAAGAATGGAGGAGCAGGAGTGTACATAGAATACCCAAAACAACACTAGAGATACGGTCAGAGTACCAACGGGGAAATTCTGTAACAACTATGATGCAGAAATCCAGGCAATCAAGGTGGCAAATGAGAAACTGTTGAACACCAATCTCTGTCCACAGCCTGTAGTATTCCTGACAGATGCAAGATCAGCACTCCAAGCACTTCAGTCCAGAAAATTGCCATGTATACAAGCCCTACTTTCTGAACTGTGCAACCAACGCAGGGTCGCCATGCAGTGGATACAGTCTCATTGTGGAATACCAGGAAACGAGAGAGCAGACCGACTGGCTAAAGAAGGTGCTGCAGACGAGCAACCGGATGTATTAGTTACGTACCATCAGAAGAAAAAAATGATCAAATCAATCAGAAAGCCACCAACACCAACACAGGATGACTACCAAGATATGAACAGATCAGAACAAATTGTCATTCTGCGCCTCAGAACAGGACACAACCGACTCCGCAGCCACATATATACAAAATTCAAGATTGGCAATTCAGCCATGTGTACATGTGGACAGGCACCCCAGACTGCGGAGCTCGTACTTCAAGATTGCCCCGAATATGATATACTGTTCAAAAATAGAAACGCATAGCTATCCGAGGGCGCGTTTTTATGAGTTTGTAAGTAAAATGTGGTGCTAGGGTATATAAAAACCAGCCTCAAATGTTCTTTACAGTGTCAAATGCACGTGTTGACCTGAATTGCGTTCGTTTTTGTAATCGTTCCAACGCAGTGGTCAATAGTGTTTATGGCGCAATTTTTGACCACAGCTCATGTTGCGCGCACGTGAAAGCAACAAAATTTGGGGTGAACACTATTCACTGACTACGCAACTGAAACCCTATAAAAGGATGACGCTACACACAAAAAATTCAGTTCATTTTCAAGCAGACATTTATGGCGTCTCTATCGATAAATTTAAGGAACATTGCTATTGGCCGACTGCATGCAGGCGAAAGTCAAAGTCAGGTTGCCAGGCATCTAAACGTGCATCAGAGTACCATCAGTCGACTTTGGCACCGGTTTCAAGCCACTGGCTCAATTGAAGACCGGCATCGCAGTGGACGACCCAGAGTGACAACAGCAGCGGAGGATCGCTTTATTCGGCTTCGTCACCTCAGAGACAGGTTTACAACAGCTTCCTCAACTGCCCAGTCATTGCCTGCAGGACGTCATGTGTCTGATCAAACTGTCCGGAATAGACTGCATGACGCTGGACTCTGGGCACAACGACCTCACCGAGGACCTGTTCTTACGCGCCGCCATCGCCAAAATCGACTTCGTTGGGCCAACCAGCGTCGTCCCTGGGCAGCTGACAATCAATGGAGACGTGTCTGGTTTAGTGACGAATCTTTCTTTTTGTTGCAGCGTCATGATAGACGGCGTAGGGTCTACCGTAGGCGAAATGAACGTTTTGCCCAAAATTGCGTTGATGAAGCTCCGCCGCACGGTGGTGGAGGTGCAATGGTGTGGGGAATGATCAGTTACAACGGAAGGAGTCAATTGGTGTACATTGAAGGAGGCTTGAATGCGCAACGATACGTCAATGAAATTCTTCGACCCCATGTCCTTCCACTTTTGGCTGCTCAAAGGTCTGTGTTTCAACAGGACAACGCCAGACCCTATTGTGCACGGTTGACCACGCAGTTCCTGATTGCCAACAACATTCTCACCCTTCCCTGGCCATCCCTGTCTCCAGACATGAGTCCGATTGAGCACCTGTGGGATGAGCTGCATAGACGTGTTTGTCGCCGAGACGTTGCTCCAGCCAATCGTCGTGATCTGTTCCAGGCACTCCAGGAAGAGTGGGCAGCCATCCCACAGGCCCACATCAGACGTCTGATCGCATCCATGCCCAGGAGATGCCAGTCGCTGATCGATGCAAGAGGAGGCCACACACCATACTAACGGGAAAGCCCGTATGCCAAAAAACTCTCGTGACCCAGATGCAAAACAACTGTCAATTGATTGGTTGAACCCTAAGGTATTCTTGTGTGCAATTTGAACAATTAACTCATTAAATTAAAACAGTTATTGAATGTCAAAATTATGGCTATGTGTGTGCCTTCAGAAGCTATGCGTTTCTTTTTTTTTGAACAGTATATATTGAGGCAAACCCACTGGCCCAGAGAAACAACACTGGAAGCAAAACTATACGGACCTCTGTATGAACTACAAAAGACAGTAAAGTTTATACAAGAAACAACATCGGAGATGTAGACAATATATTTCAAGCGAACGAAAGAAGAAGAAGAAGATTAGTTTATCGGTGCTCTCATATATTTCGCCATCTTTTCAAGTTATTTCCATACTTTCTTCATTCTCTCTTTTTTTTTTTTTTATCTCTTTTGTCCAAATTTTTTTTTTTTTTTTTTTTTTTTTTTTGCGGGGTCTCTGTTTTTTTTTTTTCACGAAAAATAGAAGAAAACCAATAAAGAGGTCACTGAAGAGCCAGGATTCAAAAGAAGAATAATGAATAAGATCAAAGTTTGACTGTTAACATATTTTGGTTATATAAAGACACAACCTGAGGATGGATGAGTTGAAGAGAAGACATGCAAAAGGAAGAAAGCGCTATAAGTGGGAACACTTCATCAAGGGTTGGACTAGACAGATTTTACCAGCATGCACGACCAAGACAACGGACAGAAAACGTTGGAGATCCGTTGCAGCCGACCTTCGACGTGAAGTTTTCAAGTGATCCGATCTAGTTCTTTTAAGTGTGCGGATTCCAGAATAAAAATCAACTTGTGATGCTATTAGCTGGAGTTCTGTGTGGTTCATATAGTGTCCTAACATTCCCTGTGCCAGTTTTTATAATTATTCCAGGTGAAAGAAGGTGAGCCAGTGATCCAGACACCTTTCGGTTAACTCAGGTCAAACCCGTACCGTTCTTGCTGGAGCGTTTTTTTTTCTCCATGCTGGATGACTGATATGAATGGTGGCCCACAGCAGATACTGCCGTAGGGTAATGAAGTGTTAGAGACTTCCCTGTTCTAGGCCCAGTTTTATGAGTCGGGGTGAACAGTTTCAATCCTCGTCACTTTTGCCTTCCCTAACTCAAGAGTAGACTCAGATATCCATTTATGGCTAGGTAGATTGAAGCTTGATAATATCAGGTTTTAATCTCGGAATCTGGTTTCTTAGCCGCGAGAAGTAAACGCTCTAACCTCTTAGTCAATGGATGAATGACCTGATTTAAATTACTATTTCATGATTTGCGTAAAAGTTTTGTAGCTAGCTAAGTTTTTACAGGACGGGGTACCCAGTCCTATGCCCAACCCTTATTAACCACCTTTTACGACATGCCTGATAAGTGGCAGATGTTCTATTCCTTGCTCTTAATTGTGTCGTCGGGACCATCAAGTCAGGGCTGGATTATCCATTAGGTCGGGACCATCAAGTCAGGACTGGATTATCCATTAGGTCGGGACCATCAAGTCAGGGCTGGATTATCCATTAGGTCAGGACCATCAAGTCAGGGCTGGATTATCCATTAGGTCGGGACCATCATGTCAAGGCTGGATTATCCATTAGGTCGAGACCATCAAGTCGGGGCTGGATTATCCATTAGGTCGGGACCATCAAGTCAGGGTTGGATTATCCATTAGGTCGGGACCATCAAGTCAGGGCTGGATTATCGATTAGGTCGGGACCATCAAGTCAGGGCTGGATTATCCATTATGCTAAGTAGGCTGTAGTCTAGGGGCCCGTACATATGTTAAAAAAAATTTTAATGCAAAGATTTTTTAATAAAGTGTGTTTATTGTTTTTAACTTAATAATAATAAAAATAATACTAATAAACATTAAATAAAAAATAATTATTAATAAAAGATGTAAACATTGTTAACAAACTAACATACTATTCTATTAATAATACTAGTATATACCATCACCATGCTAAGGGGTTTGAAAAAAAATGAAAGGGGCCACACAAAAAGCCTAGAGGTCCTTTGTCGTAATTTTATAAGATAGGTTTGTAGATATTTATGGTCCGGTCTGAGCAAAGGTGATAGTGGAAAATGTGTGAGAATAAAGGTGTAAGAAAATACATTTTTCCACGAGGGGGGGGATAGTGTAAGAGAAAGATCAGTCTCTGGAGTGAGTAGTTTCTCTACTCCAACCTATCTATACGACTATATTTTAATCAGACGAACTTTCGCTCCTTATATAACAAATATATGTTACACCTCACATACAAACACAATTACGTGACGAATACGGTCAGACGTGAAAAACTATGGATAATATATATATATATATATATATATATATATATATATATATATATATATATATATATGGGTAGGGGTTCGACCAACACACTAAATTATGTTTTATTAAGTTTATTATCACTCAAAAAAAAACCTTCACAACATCAAGCATATACATATCAATAAAAGCATGGTTTAAGACAAATGAAAATAACCCAATATTGCACAGCCCTCTTGTAGAGAAAGGATCCCAACAGAAGTTAATAACCCCAAACGGTCAACAATAAGGGTATGGAATAGTCAGTAAAGGAAAAGAACAAGTTCCTAGTTAAGCTATCCCGTAAATAATCAGGTTAGTGAGGAAATAAAAAAAAAGATTAGTATACTGATGGTAACAAGGGAAAATATGTTTCTCTCTTTCTGTTCTTTCACTCAGTCATTCTGTGGCCACACGCATACTCGCTTACCCAGTAGTTGTCGCAGGTATCCATTGGAAAAAAACACTAACAATAATATGACCCTACAATGTCAGGTTGGTTGCCAATTCCGGCCCCAGACTAGCCTTGGTGCTTACTGCTGATGTCAAGGTAGTCGCCAAAGTTGGTGCGTTAATTATTTTCCTGGATAATCCATGTATCACTGCATATAGTTGGTTGGAATAAGACGTATTCGTGATGGTCACCGTCATAGAAAGAAAAATATATTGTTCATGTGCTGTCTAGCCTCTGGTTGCTGAGACACTCTGTTACGTTATGCAAATGTTAATAATAATTGTCGGCTGTTCTCTGAGTTGATGGCCGATTCAGAACAGTGAATTCTCTTAATCCCCGTGGAAAACTACTGTCTTAGGTCAGGTAAATATATATATATATATATATATATATATATATATATATATATATATATATATATATATATATATATATATATATATATATATATATATATATATATATATATATATATATCTTGCCACAGCGGGCTGATCAAATTGATATACAAATCTGGTAATGTTCAGGTGCAGTTTAATATTATGTTTATTGTTTCTAGATTGGCCTCTCTCATGAGTGAAGAAAGTGGACCGCACAAGTCAAAAATCGAAGACCCAATAATACAATAATATCTCTGGATAGCTTATAAGACCGCTAGTTCGCTGGTTGTTGATCAAGCCTAAATTTAGGAAGAAATACAAAACGTTTAACCATAATCAATATCCTATCCTAACACGCGTAAAGGTAAGATCTCTTATCCATTCCGTTATTAAATTAGATTAGAAACCACAAGTGTCTAGCTTATCTTATCGCTTTTAACACGTGATATAAACACTAGTCATTTATAAAATTACACATAATGGATAGAAGTAAATTGTATTCCGTCAATTATCAATCGCCTAGCGTATTTATTAGTTAATTAAAACCATCTGGAATAAAAATAGCTATGCGTTATTTAGTACACCATTTTTAGCACTTAGAAAATCCCAGTGAATTCTAATGATAAACTTAACACATAAAATCACGAAAAATGCTAATATCTATTACCGCAAACAGAAATGAATTAATCTCCACGGAATTCTAATACTACACTTCCACCATGGCTCTTAGAATCGCGAGCTAGATTTTCCAAAATTTTCTGAGGCGACTAGATAACTGATTTTAGGAGATGGAGTATTTATACACGAATAGCGATGTTTCGCTGAAAGATGACGAAAATCACGCCTTGGGCAATCAGGGAAAATCAGCGGGGTTTTCTTCCGAGGTAAAGAATTTCCTCCGTTCGCTCTGTTCGCCGTTGAATCGACAACAAAGGCTTCTGATCTTGGCGATTGTCTCCCTGTATGTACACATCACAGGATTCGCTCGAGCTTGTAGAGAACTACAAAGCAGTTTTACCTTCCACGTGTTTTGGGCCCGTGCATTCTGTCAGTTGTGGTAATACTGACGGCTCTGCTCGCATGGGAGCTTCCGGAAAACGCACTTGGTTCGTCCCCTTGAAAGGAATGACAGTTACGAATCTAGGTAGGCGCTTGTCAGCGCATGAAACAAGAAAAATAGGCGTGTCTAAAATATGAGTTAGACAGATAGCGAAAGTGCATGGATTAAGCGTAACAGAACGTGCATACTAATGAGGAACAAAGGTGGGAAGCGAAAGCGGACGGATTCATGTAGTCTATTTACATAACCTGTCACACCCTTCTTGGCTTCGCCGGTCCTGCATCAAGCACCCTTAACTGCACCGCATACCTTGGAAATATGTAGCCCACAAAAAGGGTGTATTATTAACCAAAAAAAAGAAAAAACTGCTGGTCCTTGTTATATATGTTGCAAAGTTAACAGAAGTAAGAAATTAGTGTTATAATTTATAGATTGAAAAAAAGGTAACACACCTGACTAGGACAAAAGACAAGATAAAACCTACGTTGCGGCCACAAAGCCTTCGCCAGGGACAGACAATAAAAACAGAAAGTGACATGTTCGAAGTATTAATAGGTGCTCGATTTCATAAACAGACAACAACGGATGATGACATTAAAACAATACCGTCATCTAAGTGGTTTAGCTTAACTAAAGGTAAAGGTAGCCTCATAGCAGATACTGCGTAGGAGAGTGAAGTGTTACAGACTTCCCGTCTCAGCTTTATAAGGTGGAGCGACCAGTTCCCTCCCTCGCTGTCTCCGCCCTACCTAACTCACGAGCCGAGTCAGGTACCAATTTACAGTTGGGTAGACTGGAGTGTCACGCTACCTGGTTTCGAACCCGGTAACGTTGCCCTGAGAAGCAAAGGGCTAATAAAGAGCTATACTATCACAGACTGGTACTTATTACATGGGTCACTGACTGGTACTTATTTCATGGGTCACTGACTGGTACTTATTACATGGGTCACTGACTGGTACTTATTACATGGGTTACTGACTGGTACTTATTACATGGGTCACTGACTGGTACTTATTACATGGGTCACTGACTGGTACTTATTACATGGGTCACTGACTGGTACTTATTACATGGGTCACTGACTGGTACTTATTACATGGGTCACTGACTGGTACTTATTACATGGGTCACTGACTGGTACTTATTACATGGGTCACTGACTGGTACTTATTACATGGGTCACTGACTGGTACTTATTACATGGGTCACTGACTGGTACTTATTACATTGGTCACTGACTGGTACTTATTACATGGTTCACTGACTGGTACTTATTACATTGGTCACTGACTGGTACTTATTACATGGGTCACTGACTGGTACTTATTACATGGGTCACTGACTGGTACTTATTACATGGGTCACTGACTGGTACTTATTACATATGTTACAAAGTTCTGTTAACAAGAAATTAGTTTTATTCACTGATATGCTTTCTTATTGGGTCGAAGTGGCTAAGAAGTATGGCGTCCGCCTCGAATTCTAAGGGTACCAGATTCGATTCCCAGTAGAGGGAATAAAATGTATGGAAATTTTTTTTCAGAACTACTAGGTCGTAATGATGCCAGACTCCCCCTGGTCTCCTAGGTAGTGAGATCGGATGCTTAGCTTTCTCGGATAAGGGAGAAAACATAGGCGGTCCCGTGTGCAAGTTGTGCACGTTAAAAATTTCACAGCAGTTGGAAATCGTAAAGAGTAGGCCGTAAGGCCGCTACGCTGGCAAAATTTAAAAATTAGAAACCTACCCATCACAAAAATATTTATAGAATGCGTGATTCCTATATACACACATTGGGATTCTCGCCGGTGCTACGGAGTTCGTGCACTGTGCTGAGATCCTCCTTGTGTGATCTAAGGGAGGATATCGGGGCACTGTTGGAGTTGTCCGTGTGCAATGAAGATAGTCCTTGAAAACCAAATCAAAGCAAACCATATGCTTACTTATAGTTCAGTAATCAAAACTCGAAAGTGTATACCGTGTTATCAGGGTCAGGATGGCTGAGACGTTAGTTACCAGACTTCGGGGATGGAAACCTGGTAGCTTCACGCTCCAATCTACCCCGCTGTAAATGGGTACCAGACTCCCGGAGAATCAGGGAAGGCAAAGGCAGTGAGGGGTGGAACTGGTCACCCCACCTAAAAAGGCTGGTCCTAATGTAGAAGTCTTAAACTCTTCACTCCTCTATGATAGTATCTGCTATGGAAATACTATTATCTTTTAATACTGCCTCAGAGCTTCTTAGCGTCAATGCTTCAGCTAGTTAAATCTTCTGCACGCAGCTGGCAAACTCATTATGGACATCACATGATTACATTGTTTTCTTCTCTATCAATGAAACGTGTGTTCGATACGGCCTTAAACAAAATTAGATGCAGTAATAAGAGATAAGCGTAAGGTATCCTAAACCTGAACCTTAAACCTAACCCTAACGACATGGCGACTTATTTAGTGTCGTGTGAAATTCTAATCCACATATATAAATTAAAAAGTAAATGTAAAGCCTAACAAATAAATTTAATAAAAGGAAAGAAGAATGGTAAAGAACAGTGCTGTCACAATGACTGTACTCGAAATCCCCCTTGTTTTCTCCTTCGTCTGCAAATTGTAACGTTTCACGTTGATAGTAAAAGCCTACTGCTTCAATACCCGCTTTCTACGATAAAACGTGTACTGCCTTTCTAAGGAAAACCTTGAGATACGCAAGCTGACCTATATTTAATATTCCATTCATGTCATTTTATACACTAAGTTACCATAAACGAAAGACAGATGGACTAAGGATAGAAAGAAAGGGAGGGGCTGAAAGCCGGAACGCAGGCAATACTACCACAGTCTCGCGATACACAATTACTACCATCACGCGTGTAAGGCCACAAGCACTAGCTTTTTTCAAATCGACAGTGATAAAAAACACTACCCATACGAGAGTTAGGTTTTAAAAACCGGAAAAACGCTTATTAGGAAACCTGACATTCTACTGTTTTATGTCTAAAATCCTGACATTAGTCTGACAGTACAGCAGGACAGGTGGCGGTTCTAAACATAAAAAAATAAAAAAAACTACACGACTATCCTGGAAAATACATATTTTGAACGCAGCCCCTTAGCCCCATTAAATTTATATATTTGGGTTCCTTAGGACTTGCTGACAAAGAATATGTTAAACGTTACGCAAATAGTCTAGGAATTAACAAATTATAGCCAAAAGAAATAGTGAGGGATGTCAGACAACACCAAAATCAGAATCGCTCAGTGGCAGATTTTCACACCACCATTGTACGGGAAATAGGTCCCCATGTTACCTCCTATTTGATTGGCGGAAAGTAAATGTAAGGCTAAACACGATTAGTCGGGCTATAAATATTGATTCTTTGTTGTTAGGGAAACGTGAGTAGGAGTACTTTTTTTCAAACGCGTGTGTAAACATGGCACGATTGGTTAGACCCGCCAATATAGTCAATCAGAGGCGTCAGGTCAGCACCACATTTTCAAATAAACTTACTAAAGAACCAGTGCGTTGAGCGCCAGTGCATATTTTTCTAAATAAAAGCCTGGGACATCGGCAGATCGAAATTGTGCTATATTCATTGCCAGTCAACGTAACTGTGTATTATTCCATGAATTGTGGTAAGCTTGAAATATTTGATATATTTTTAATGAAAATTGAATGTAAATTGATAATTTATGTCTGTATATATGTGTGGTTCAGTAGCGAACATGAGGTAAAGCCTATATAGTGCTCCAACCTGAACAGAAGGTGTCGGAGGAAAGTAAAACTACATGGAATTGCCAAACAGTACACTGACACCTATCTTATTGACTAGAAATAAATAATGCTGGAATTGCAGAGGCGTAGTAACCATTAGGGAGGAGTATACTGGTGAAAATTGTTTCAGATGAAGATAGCAGTTGGCCTACCGCTCTGAACTCAGTGTTTGTTATGTATTGTGTTCAGTCTGGAAATTTATTATAAATTAGTTCTAAAATAGGAGGTACAACCTTCTTGTTTCAGGGACCGTGGTCCTAAAGTTATTGAGCAGCACCTGGTCTGAGCTTTGCTGAACCTAGAGGCTGACAGCATACTCCTGGGTCCAGATAGTGACCAGTGAGGTGTCTCCAGAACACAGGGAGGCTATCGAGCAGAGGAGTCTTTTCCTGCCGCCATCACGAAAGATAAGCGTCTGTGGCCAGAGGAGCTCAACATTATGCCCCCCCCCCCCCCTCAAAATCTTACTTTATAATAAAACAGAGGGAAAATACAGTGTTTAAATTGATAGGAACTGTGAACTTTTCCCCATACTATTTCCAAGATAAACAAACACTTGAAGTCATGATGACAAATAACAACATAGCTTGAAAAAACAAAACCAGTATTACCTCATATTACTACTACACAACGGACACACATAGGACAATATTAATAGAATATGTCACTACAAGGTTCATATTGATAAATTCTGTACATATAAATTGTAATTACAATTGATTGTGATTCCTGGTTCACTTTGTAGTTGAATCAGGACATATATATTAGTGAAAGTAATTAATACATATTTATATTTGAAACTTTACCAGTGCCTCATTTAAGATAGTCTTATAGAGTGTTAAATGTGTGTGAGTGTCACAGTGTTGTCAAGTGTGGTGGAATAAATTAAATTGTTTATCTGTCTGTTGTTGTTGTGACTTACACTTCATCATATACATACCCTAGACATTTAACGTAGTCATCACAATATTCCAGAATAATTCTGACTGAGGCATAATGTGGTAGCAAGTAAGGTTATCTGTAAAACACTACACCTATAGATACAGATACCTTCACAGCTGATCTCAGTCAGTACACTAAGTCCCCTATAAATATTTATAACATCCCACTTTACCACATTTAGGTGGCATCAAAGAACACGTCTCACTGTATGTCATTTCGAAGAAAAACAAAAGTTCTAGAAACTACAAGGGAAATTGACCAAAACCGATTCACGAGCCTGGATATATCTACTGAAAGCAACAAGGGAAGCCATTCTTTCTTCCCAAGAGATTACACGACATGCTAGATCGATTTCATGATTACTTAATTAGAATGTATCTTCTCCAGGTTGGGGCGACTTTCAGCTTAAATAATATATGCGAGACATCACGCCCCTCCTTGTTATTTTCAAAGTTGTCGGAATGTTTAATTTATTTGTCTGGCGCTTGCTTAATATCACTAAATGATGGAGCGATAACGCGAAGACATGTGGATAACTATCGCAGTGAGACTAGAGAACTTAGAAATTTTATACAGAAAATAACGCATATCTTCTTCTCCCTGGTTCGCTCTCAGACTTCAGTATTAATTACTCTAATAAAGGCAGTAGTCAGCTCAAGGTTCCTGACATCTCCAAACAGTTTGTCATAGAGAGAAGTGGGTTGTTGTCATATGCCCCTCCATTTACTGCTGTAAGTTGGGCAGGACTGGAGCAGATGTTCGACCGTTATGGGGCTGGTGCCACAGGAGCGGAGGTCTGTTGAACCAATCCTGTACTTGTGGTATAGATGGTTCCTCAACTTACTGTGACCAGTTCGTAAGCGGAAAATGATGACCTGGTCTCCCCTAGATAGCTGGTGATAGGCATCATATTTTATGTGACCTGGGTGATCTCTGTCCCATTTGGACTTGAATATGGCTGTTATAGTTTGTGACGAAATGGACGACCTCTATCGATCTTTGGTTATCTCCGGCAGTATCGGTACATTTGTCGTACTGATTTTATTTATGTGCTGTCAATTATCGCCCTTTTCTTTCTGTCACAGAGGTTATTGATCATAAATTGCATACATCCTCTTCTTTCTTCTTTCACCCGTATCCTTTATTTTTGTTATCCTTTTTACTTTCTTTCCTGTATTTTTCGCATCCATTCGTTTGCGAAAAATAGTTTCTTCCCCATTCTTAACGTATACCTGTTTCTGTGCTCAAAACTGAGAATCGCACTAGTGATGGTATTACGTAGATGTCAGTCTCTGCCAGTCGAACGATAGCTGTGAATATACGGTTCTCGCCAGACAGAATATCTGCAGTTTCCCCGGTCAGAGCGCTGCCTGACCAGATTTCTGGGCCTGGGGTGTGAGAATTCGCTCCGTCGGACATGGCAGGCAGACGGATTGTCTACATTTTGCAGCAACGCATGAGAGTTTTCGTCAGAATAGCCCGGCGTAGCGTGAAAAATCGCTCCGCACTGCAGACGGGGTGTCTGAGATTTGCAACTGACACGCGTACATCTCGGTCAGTAGGTGGCAGTTACGACATGCGTTTAGGTGTTAAACGTATCGTTAAAGCCGGAAAGGGGAGAGCATTTCGTTCTACGAAATAAACGTTCACCTCTTTGTCTGTTTGATAGATATAACCAGAATGTTAAACTTTAATTTCATTCTGACTCTTAAATTCGCAGTAGACAGATCACTGTGCTAGATCAAATATCTGTGTTTTGGCGAAGTCTGAGTGGCTTGGCAACATTTTGCCGAGTTCTAGATTACCATTAGATTACAGTATTCTAGTTCATGATTTAGTCTGTAGTTCTGCGTGAGGTAAATATTATATATAATAGATCTCTAGTATTTTGTGAAGTGATAAAGTGTTTAATCGCCTATTTCATTTTAAACTAGTTCTGTGTGCAGAGTGATTATTTTAATAGTTTGTTATATTCTTTAGTCGACGAGTTACAGTGGAAAGCAAGATAAATTATAAATTTCTAGCTAAACCCATTCGGCTAATAAAAATAATTCCATTTAACTGCTAATACTCAGGCGAGATACATTTTCTAAACTAACTTATAACTGCTAGATGTCTCATGAGTGTTGACGAAATATATTTATATGTATTTCAAATTCATGATGATTGATTTTATAATATAACTTATTTCACGGGAAGTGTTAAATGATAAGCTCTACGCTTGCAGTTTAAAATATAAGTTATATCCTTATACATAGTATGTATAATTATTTTATATGTGCTTTTTCCATTTTATGCAGTGAATACTGGGGTGATCCAAACTTGCCGGCGTTTAGTAGTAAAGAGTCATACTTGTGAGAAGAATAGACATTTCCTATCTTTAACCACGTGGGTTGTTTCAAGTAACACTGGTCTGACAGTGCATGTGCCATCAGAGATAGACAGTAATACCAATCCCACTAACGGTTTTCTAAAGACTAAATGTTTATACTGGGCCTTTGAGCCAGACTTTATTTCTTCACAATAAACTCAAATATACATGCTGCCGGGCGGCGAGAATAATTACAAGAAATAACATTAATATTTCCGACAAGTATTGAAAGAGTGTATAGTGAACCAAGACTATCTGTTAAAAGAAGTTGTCCACTGGTCAGCTTTTCCCAAATGAAGGAAACCCTCGTGTTTTGACTCTGTGTGCCCGTTCAAACTTGCTTACCCTAACTGATCTAAGTGACATGAACAGTAATCTAAAAAACATAACTGGTGAAGTGAATGCTCCCCGAAAAAACAGTGGAAGAAACCTGTAATTGTAGAGCTGGGATTCGCTTTATCCAAAGAATACAGATTCACTGTAGAGAAGTGTCCTACGGTTGCGCCAGACGGTGAACAACATCAAGTTTTTTTTAGGTAAGCACGTGTGCCAGGGTACCCTGATGAAAGAACCGAGTGAAAGTGGACTGAGTGAGTTTTTTTTATAACTATTGATTCACCCACTTTATAATCTCCTTACGGAAGATTGGCTGCTTGATTAAATTGTTCCTTTTGAAGGACAATATTAGACCCTAATCATATGTATTTATGACTCTTTGGGCCATCATCTGTCTCATAACGGGGCTGTGGGCTAAACCTAGAGTTAATATCATAACGGGGCTATCATCCTTGGAGCATTCTCTTGATATTTTATGACTATTTGTATATGTTTTGATGTAAATTCTATGTGTTGTGAAGAAATTTTAAATGATAATTAAAATTTCCCTTGGAATTAATCAGCGTGTTGGTCAGCTCGTTCTAGAATATATATAAGTATTGTTATAGGTTTCCCACGTCTGTGTGTTTAACTGTCGTCACGTGTATGTGCGTGCCCGTGAGTAGATAGAAATATAGGTAAAATATATATATGTGTTTAGACTGTCTGACGCTGTAAAGCTGTCGTAGAAGATAGGTGAGAGAGAGAAGAATTTTTTTCGCTTTCAGAGACAGCCTCTATATCACATTCTATCATCTCACTCGTGGAATCTATTTCTTTTTACTAACTCTCACTGTGTCTATCACCTATTCAAATCTATTCAGAAGGGACCAACCCAAGTCTTAATTCTCCTATCAAAAATCTACGACAAATGTGGTCTCGTCCGAAGGATTTTTGAACTTAGAATAGGAAGACGAGTACGACAAATGTGGATTCGTCTATCTGGATTTTGAACTTAAGATTCTTTATTCTGAAATAGAGTAAGAGTTTGATGTCTTGTGAGTTGTTATATCTTTAAATAATTTATCCCCTAGACGTAACGATCTGTTTATGGGCGTGCTGACCACACGACTAAAAATTGTTTTCCACAGCATTAAGAAGCATTATACATTTGGTTTACAGGTTGATTTTGTCGGAATACATGTTATTAATGATTTTGTAATACTAAACGCTGGTAAAGTTTTGTGAGTGTATAACATTCACAAGGGTTCTGAAGCAGGAAGGTGTTTGAACTAAGTTAAGGAGTGCGTTTCGGACTATTTGTCCAGATTAATTGCCTCCCTCACCCTAACTGTCTTCAGGGGTAAACTTGATAGTGGATTAAAAATTAAGGGGGTTTTTTTTTTCTTTCTCCGAAATTTTTGCTATAATCATTGTGTTTTCCACTGTAGCAACTTATTTTTCAGAAGTAATCTTAACTACCATTTAGTTGGCGTAGTCGTGTTTGCATTAGGTGCTTTATTGCCGATTAATAGCAGCGATAGTTAGATTTTATTTTGGAGGAGGTATCCCAGGGTTAAGCATATCATCTTTTATTTGGTATTTTCTCGTAAGTGGTAGGGACAAGTGTATCCTTTTTCCTGTTTTCTTTCTCCACTAGTCTCAGTCACTGACATAATATGGCCGAGAGGGCAAAGCTTAGACAACTCCTCAGGGACGAAGCGAGAGAGGAGGGACTGGAAGGAGAGGAAGCGAAAGCGTTTGTCAGAGACGAACTTGAGAGATATGATGCGGAGAGGAAAGCAGCTGAAGCTAAAGAGGAAAAAGAAGAAGCCAGAAGGAAAGAAGCGGAAGACCGCCTATTACAGCAGAAGAAGATTGAGGAAGAAATGGAAATTCGCAGGGCGAACGAAAGAGAGAAGGAGAGACAGCATGAGGAAAGAGAGAAGGAGAAGGAGAGACAGCATGAGGAAAGAGAGGAGAAGGAGAGACAGCACGAGAAGGAGAGGGAGGAGAGACAGCAGGAGAAGGAGAGGGAGGAGAGACAGCATGAGCTGGCACTTAAAGCTCTAGAGTTCCAAAGTCGTGGTGCTGCCTCTACCTCCAGCAATGGAGAATCTTCTCCCCATTCCTCCTTAACTGATCCTTCTAACACCCAATCTCTTCAACTAAACGCCATGTCTTTCACTCTAGAATCTTTTCCTTGTCCAAATGAGAAGATTGACACATGGTTAGAAAAATTTGAGAAAATTGCAACTCTGTACGGGTTAGAGAGGTCGCGTTGGAATATGAAACTTTCCCAGGCCCTAAAAGGTTCTGCTTATGATGTTTATTCTAAGCTGGAAAGTAGCCAACAAGACGACTACGACTTGTTGAAGAAAGCTTTGCTTGAGCGCTTCGAAATGAATGCGCGAAAGTTTTTGCAACTGTTTCGCAACAGCAGGAAGGAGAGCGCTGAAACTTTTCAGCAGTTCTCATCTCGTTTAAAGGGATACTTGTCAAAGTGCCTTGAGCTTTCACTGCTCCCCTCTACCTATGAAGGTCTTGAGGAATTTGTTCTAACAGAACAAATAAAGAACACTTTGTCTGCGGATATCCGGAGATTTCTTGCCGAGCAGGGTGCAGAAAAGCTTGAGGACATTTTACAAAAGTCTGAGCGATATCACAATGCGCTGGCTGAACTACCGGCCATAAAACGAAAACCGACAGAAGAGCATTTTCGGAAAAATAATCTTGACCAAGCTTCTCAGGCTTCTAATGCTTCTAATCAGAATAACCACAGAGAAACTACCTCAAAACCCCCCTCCTGAAAAATCCAAGTTCTACAAAAACAAGAACCCCAACCACAGTAAGCAGTCTGATCAACCCGACCGCCCTTCATGGCAGCGCAGCCAGAAAGGACAAGGTGGCAAAGGGAAAACCCCTGAGCACGGGACATATGATCAGAGTGAGCACACCGAGCCTAAACGCATCGGATGCTTGCTAACAGTCTCGCAAGGCGGAATTATTGACAGTGATTCCCAACCTGTTGGGGATACACCCTCAACGCGAGGTACTGTTACATTGAACGGTTCTCAAACTTCTTGTTTATTTGACACGGGGCTTTCTTATGATTGCATTGTTGCCAGAAACCTGGTCAAACCCGGTCAAGAGACAGCAGAGACCGTCCAACTTTGTGGAGTTCGTAAGAGTGATGCACCTACAGCGTTTCCCATTGCATTGGTAGAGATCCACTCTGATTTTGTCAGAGGTGTGATCAAAGCGGCTGTTATGGATGATCCCATCTACCCAGTCATACTTGGCGGGAGATACGTGTGTATTGGGAAACCGGAAGAGCCGATTGTGGCAGCAGTAACTACAAGAGGGCAAACCAAAAAGGAACGGGAGCCTGCGCCTAATTTGTTACCCAGGGAACTTAAAGAAGCGCAATACAAGGACCCTACTTTGGCACCCTGCTTTAGGAAACTGCCCATGGCTAAGGAACCCAGACAGCACGGGGACATTTTTTCTAAGGATGGCGTACTTTATCGCAGAACGGGCAAGCCTGACCAAGGTTACAACCAGCTCCTAGTACCGAAACAGTACAGAAGCCAAATCCTAGAAATGGGGCACTCTCTTCCCTTCAGCGGACATATGGGACAGAACGCCACAAACCAACGGATAACCACTCACTATTGGTGGCCAGGAGTAAATACTGATATTATCATATATGTCAAATCCTGTGCCCAGTGCCAACGTGTGCCACCCAAGCAACGGGCACCCCCAGTCTCTTTGGGTGAAATGCCAATAGTGGGAACACCATTCGAACGGGTTGTGATCGACATTTTAGGACCCTTAGAAAGGACTAAAAGAAGGAACAGGTTTATCCTGACCTTAGTCGATACATGCACTTTATGGGCAGAAGCTATACCGCTAACATGCGCAGATGCCAAGCATGTCGCAGAAGCCCTCATGCAGATTTTCACTCGGTTGGGATTCCCTCAACAAGTGTTGACGGATAACGGATCTCCATACCGAAACCTGTTGATGGATGAGATCGTTAAGATCTTGAGGACCCAACACATCTACACAAAGCCTTATACTCCGGCCGGAAATGGGCTCGTGGAACGTGTTAGTGGAAACCTCAACATGATGTTAAGTAAACTGGCACAAGTGAAACCTGAAGATTGGGATCTTTGTATTCCTGCAGCTTTATTTGGCTACAGAGAATCTCCTCATACTTCCACAGGATTTCCGCCAGCGACGCTTTTATTCGGCAGACCCATTAAGGGCCCACTTGAAGCCTTACTTTGGTCGCTGACAGACCAGAAGGCTGATGAGACAGTTGTCTCAGCCAGTAAATACGTATCGGATTTAAAAGGAAGGTTGAAACTAGGATGGGACCTAGCAACGACTAACTTTAAGCGAGCACGCACAAAGCACGCTAACCGATACAGGAAAGTCGCGAAAGAGAGAGAATTAGAAGTAGGAGAGAAAGTTTTGGTGTTACTCCCTACCGAGAACAACCAACTGAGGATCGGATGGCAAGGGCCGTTTACCGTCCTGAAAAAGATTTCTAAGGCTAAGTACCAGATATCTATTCAAGGAAAGGAAAAGGTTTTCCATTTAAATCTCTTAAATAGATAATTGGAAAGACCTGTGCCGACCTCCGACCATCTCCTGACGATCGCCAAAACTGACGAAGATGACGATAGTGGCAGGGAAACTCCACTGCTATCACAGGAAATCTTTGAAAAATGTCAGAAGCGGCGACGCTCTTTCAAGCGCATGGGAGACATTCCAGAGGAAGGAAACTTTGGGAGTATATTTGAGTAGGAATTGGAGAGAGATGGAGGGGAAGATGAGAGGGAAGAAGACAGACACCCTGAAGCTACGGATATAGGAAATTTATTCCCATAACGTAGACATGGAGTGCTTCCATATCTTAAAGGGGGGACGTTCTGTCACAGAGGTTATTGATCATAAATTGCCTACATCCTCTTCTTTCTTCTTTCACCCGTATCCTTTATTTTTGTTATCCTTTTTACTTTCTTTCCTGTATTTTTCGCATCCATTCGTTTGCGAAAAATAGTTTCTTCCCCATTCTTAACGTATACCTGTTTCTGTGCTCAAAACTGAGAATCGCACTAGTGATGGTATTACGTAGATGTCAGTCTCTGCCGGTCGAACGATAGCTGTGAATATACTGTTCTCGCCAGACAGAACATCTGCAGTTTCCCCGGTCAGAGCGCTGCCTGACCAGATTTCTGGGCCTGGGGTGTGAGAATTCGCTCCGTCGGACATGGCAGGCAGACGGATTGTCTACATTTTGCAGCAACGCATGAGAGTTTTCGTCAGAATAGCCCGGCGTAGCGTGAAAAATCGCTCCGCACTGCAGACGGGGTGTCTGAGATTTGCAACTGACACGCGTACATCTCGGTCAGTAGGTGGCAGTTACGACATGCGTTTAGGTGTTAAACGTATCGTTAAAGCCGGAAAGGGGAGAGCATTTCGTTCTACGAAATAAACGTTCACCTCTTTGTCTGTTTGATAGATATAACCAGAATGTTAAACTTTAATTTCATTCTGACTCTTAAATTCGCAGTAGACAGATCACTGTGCTAGATCAAATATCTGTGTTTTGGCGAAGTCTGAGTGGCTTGGCAACATTTTGCCGAGTTCTAGATTACCATTAGATTACAGTATTCTAGTTCATGGTTTAGTCTGTAGTTCTGCGTGAGGTAAATATTATATATAATAGATCTCTAGTATTTTGTGAAGTGATAAAGTGTTTAATCGCCTATTTCATTGTAAACTAGTTCTGTGTGCAGAGTGATTATTTTAATAGTTTGTTATATTCTTTAGTCGACGAGTTGCAGTGGAAAGCAAGATAAATTATAAATTTCTAGCTAAACCCATTCGGCTAATAAAAATAATTCCATTTAACTGCTAATACTCAGGCGAGATACATTTTCTAAACTAACTTATAACTGCTAGATGTCTCATGAGTGTTGACGAAATATATTTATATGTATTTCAAATTCATGATGATTGATTTTATAATATAACTTATTTCACGGGAAGTGTTAAATGATAAGCTCTACGCTTGCAGTTTAAAATATAAGTTATATCCTTATACATAGTAGGTATAATTATTTTATATGTGCTTTTTCCATTTTATGCAGTGAATACTGGGGTGATCCAAACTTGCCGGCGTTTAGTAGTAAAGAGTCATACTTGTGAGAAGAATAGACATTTCCTATCTTTAACCACGTGGGTTGTTTCAAGTAACACTGGTCTGACAGTGCATGTGCCATCAGAGATAGACAGTAATACCAATCCCACTAACGGTTTTCTAAAGACTAAATGTTTATACTGGGCCTTTGAGCCAGACTTTATTTCTTCACAATAAACTCAAATATACGTGCTGCCGGGCGGCGAGAATAATTACAAGAAATAACATTAATATTTCCGACAAGTATTGAAAGAGTGTATAGTGAACCAAGACTATCTGTTAAAAGAAGTTGTCCACTGGTCAGCTTTTCCCAAATGAAGGAAACCCTCGTGTTTTGACTCTGTGTGCCCGTTCAAACTTGCTTACCCTAACTGATCTAAGTGACATGAACAGTAATCTAAAAACATAACTGGTGAAGTGAATGCTCCCCGAAAAAAACAGTGGAAGAAACCTGTAATTGTAGAGCTGGGATTCGCTTTATCCAAAGAATACAGATTCACTGTGGAGAAATGTCCTACGGTTGCGCCAGACGGTGAACAACATCAAGTTTTTTTAGGTAAGCACGTGTGCCAGGGTACCCTGATGAAAGAACCGAGTGAAAGTGGACTGAGTGAGTTTTTTTTTTATAACTATTGATTCACCCACTTTATAATCTCCTTACGGAAGATTGGCTGCTTGATTAAATTGTTCCTTTTTGAAGGACAATATTAGACCCTAATCATATGTATTTATGACTCTTTGGGCCATCATCTGTCTCATAACGGGGCTGTGGGCTAAACCTAGAGTTAATATCATAACGGGGCTATCATCCTTGGAGCATTCTCTTGATATTTTATGACTATTTGTATATGTTTTGATGTAAATTCTATGTGTTGTGAAGAAATTTTAAATGATAATTAAAATTTCCCTTGGAATTAATCAGCGTGTTGGTCAGCTCGTTCTAGAATATATATAAGTATTGTTATAGGTTTCCCACGTCTGTGTGTTTAACTGTCGTCACGTGTATGTGCGTGCCCGTGAGTAGATAGAAATATAGGTAAAATATATATATGTGTTTAGACTGTCTGACGCTGTAAAGCTGTCGTAGAAAATAGGTGAGAGAGAGAAGAATTTTTTTCGCTTTCAGAGACAGCCTCTATATCACATTCTATCATCTCACTCGTGGAATCTATTTCTTTTTACTAACTCTCACTGTGTCTATCACCTATTCAAATCTATTCAGAAGGGACCAACCCAAGTCTTAATTCTCCTATCAAAAATTTACGACACTTTCTTTATTTCTTCTTCATTTTTCTACTAAGTAGCAGATATTTGATTTTATCAAATCACCCTGTAGGTGATAAATATCACATTTGCTTGATGCTATCCAGATTTGTGGTTATAGGCGCGGCAGATTAACACGTACATCGGTCAGCGCTATCGGCTTAAATCACCGATAAGACACGGAGTTTGCGCATTCAAACGAAAGATAACGAGATTACTGTCTGTGTGACACATGTGGGCAGACAAGTGTGATATAATCGCTTCCGGTCACTTGGTTAAAAGTAATCATGGATTTATTACATTTTAGACAATATGAGCCTACAAATGTGTTGGTGAGAGTGTATGCAAGACATCAGATTACCATATATGGGAGACGTGACCTTTTGCGAAATTTTTCCATGTAGAAAATATTTTGAAAGTGCCACACCCAACCTGTTTGAAATGATTGGATCTTTCTGATTAGATTCATAACAACATTGAGGGGAATATAGGCTGACCATTTCGCAGTTTTATTTTTCTGTGAATTTCAAGCTCGCCAAGACTTCAGACCTCGCCAGAGTAAGACTAGATTCATAATTCCTATTTGTTAACCAGACCTTTTATTGGAGAATCAGATAAGACTTACAAAGCACAGGAAATCTCTTTCAAATTTTAATAAGGAACACCGGGACTAGGAAACTGAAGAAACACAGAGTCAGAGGGAGCAATCTATTGTAAAATTAAAGACATCCCAGACGCGTGTAAGAGAACGATTCGTCTCTTTTATTCTTTCTGAGCAAACAAGTCTGTAGCCAGGATTGGCGTTAGTTGTGATTTACGTTTCATATTTTATTACTAACATGTGAACTAACATATATAAGTATATATTACCATGTGAAGTTTAATGTGTGAAACTCGCTATTGGATGTCAAAGTCGTTTGAGGCTGGCAACCTCAGTATCTAAAATGATGATCCATGAACCACCACTGCAAGGGCTGGTGATTGCTTTATTGATAGTTTCGTAAATAGAACTAAAAGCATAAAGTAGTTCCAGGTTCCCAATGGAGCAGGGAGGGAAAGATGAAAGAAATTATGTACATTCTAAGTATAATACTTACATTTTCAAAGCAGTGTAAATGTCCGTATATACATATTCACTTTAAAATTAATGTAAGTTTTCAAGCTTTCAATCCAGTGTAAATGTCTACGTGAAAATATTCATTTTAATTAATAGAAGTTTCAAACTTTTCCACAAGTGTAAATGTAAATGAAACATAAATGAATTTATATTTTGAACACTTTTCAAACAGTGGAGATGTAAATATAAAACATATTGTATCTGTACGTTTAATCTTTTCATTTAAACCTACTGTAAAGCTAAACTTATTCCGTTTAAATGTAAAGGAAGTTTTATCCCGAGGGATTACATTTAATTCTCATCGAGGGTAAATTCTGACATGGGATGGCAGAATAGAAGAGGGGGGGGGGGGACATAACTGTGTTGGAAAACGCCATACTCAAAAGAGCGTTTCGTTTCTATTTCTAATACCAGTTACTGGTGGTACCAGCAGAAAGTACTATCTCTGGAACCAAGTGAAGGTAGAAGTGGACTGACAATTTGCGAGACGCCATCATAAGAGGGTCTTAGACGCAGAACCAACTTAGCCGTTACTCCTTGACATTCTGGGAACGTGCGATGCCGGAACTTTGACCAGAGACGAGCGAGAGCAGAGTGGAAAGGAACTGACCCATCGGGAGAAGAAACTACCATTGGCAGCTAAGTGAAAATATCCGCTGCCAAATGTGACCTCCTTTATTCAGTTAAATCCCAATCAAGTGATGAAACCTTTTCCATAACTATTAAAATTATTTTCCAACTGTTAAACTTAAAGTGATTATTAAATTTTGTTATTTGTAATGTTACAAATTTAACTTCGATTCAATCTTTTAAATGCACTACATGTTTGTCTCAGTCAAAGTTACCAAACACACACTCTAAACAGATATATATATATATATATATATATATATATATATATATATATATATATATATATATATATATATATATATATATATATATATATATATATATATATATATATTTCAATAATAAATTCCACTGATTAACTCAGCGGTGGGGGCTTAACGAGCTAGAATAAACCATTGCTAAATTCTTCATAAGAGTGTCGGCAGATTATAGAATTAACGTGCTCAGCGACAGCCAGCATTGTTTTCGCTTATCTGAATATCTTATGAAGATTCCCATGTGATAGCAGCTTTACTACTCTTCTATCGACATGTCTGCCAAGAGTAATCTTGTGTAAAAATAGACTCCATTGAAGCCTATAATAGATGCTCTTGAGTTTTGGCCACTGTTGGACCACTACTGCAAAGCAGGGGAGGCAATACCGTCACATAGTTGTTTTAGCCATTTCATAAAATGTCTCTATATCGTTTTGTTTTTTTTGCAGGGCTCCCCCTTCTTTAGCAAGTTTATCTGCCTCTTCGTTGCCTGGAATGTTGCAATGAGCTGGTATTCACTGGACTGTGCACTTGCTGAAGCCTTTGGCCAGGATTTCAAATGAGTTTATCAGATCTTTCAATCATTTAGCATAGTGGCTCTTCATAGCTGTATTTACTGAGAGGGTATCTGTAAACATCACTATCTGTTTTTCCGCATATGAAAAAAAATAACTATTTAGCCACAGGAACGCGTAGAATACTGGTAGGAGACCGTTACAGAAAACGGGTGGGTGAGGTTGGATTCTGTTCAATGTTTTAAAAAAAACAATTTATATCTACTTTCTAATCCAACAGATGATTTGGTATCTGCTCTTAATATTTAACTAAACATTTTTACTGTAACAGGAAATAGAAGAAAAAAACAGTTTTCTTTAGCACTTCCTTTTTTTTAAACTATGTAATTTTAATGGCACTCATTTGGCCAAGCGGTTTCAAATTGGATCGGAGCTGTATCGATAAATATATTAAAACCAATGAATGTTCTCTGAGCATGAACATCCACAGTGCGTGATTAATCTTAATGAAAATATTACATGGTGTTATATTTTTTTACATCATTTTTAAAATGCGTGGTAAAAATTTGAATGTATGTTTATTTTGAGAGAAAAAGCAGACTTATGCATTCATTCACTTTAACTTATGGTATGTCGGTGCTTCAGAATTTTTTTTATAAACCTTCGTCCCCGCTTAGTATTAAAATTTAGAAAATGCCTAATGCTTTTTGCGAAAATAAAAATTACTTTGATGTATTATTTAAAAGATATTATTACTTTTTATATCAAATTTAATTACATTTTACGAAGCGGTTTCTGTTTATTTACCAAATATTACATAGTATTTCGAAGACTAAGCACTTCATAACTGAAACAGATTGCAATATCTTTTGTAACAGAAGAGGATCTTTGTCACATTGCTGGACCGAAGGGTCTTCTATAATTGTACATGTGCCAGTCTCAAACGGGGTGAGCCTCGCCAAAGTAAAGCAATATTTAAGTTTTATTTTTATTTTTGGCCCTTAATAAAATAAACTAGCTCAAAGCTAAACAATACACCAAAAAGAAAGATCTTTTTTTAGACATGTGTCCTAATATAACAGGCGTTATCCATGTGTCTCAGTTAAATGGGTCGTGTCTCACCGAAATGAGAAACTTCTGTTTAAATAATACAACTCAACACAATCACTGTGTCTTTTATATTTGAAGTATGTATGACAGAAAAGAATAATCAGGTGTTTTTTTTTACAAGCAATAATGTATATATGTTTGAAAAGAACGTGCTACAAAAAACAGCAGTAAGAACGTTAACAAGGGATGAGTTGGACTATTCTTTCTTGGTGCGCCAGGTCGGAAAGAGAAAATGTGTCTTATTAATTTGCTACTTGCAAAAACTCGGAAGCAGAATAAAATTGCTTTTGCGATTTTATCATAAGAAATAAGAGTATTTTGGAAAAATTCGGAAGCAAATTTAAAAGCAAAAGTGAAATCCCTCTTCTGGTAGAACCATAAGGAATAACAGTATTTTGTGAGGCTTGCATTTGCAATTACTGTAAACAAGGCACGAGGATAGTCACTTAAAGCAGTAGTAATTAACTTAAATTAAAATTCATGTTCACTCGAATATCAAAATATTATAATTTCATTTTGACATTTCATAAGTTTCCTTAACAGTTACTAGGAAAAATCCGGGCAACGCCGGGTCCTTACAGCTAGTAAAGTATAAAGCAGAAGTTAATTTCATGTAGATTCAGCGCCCCAGGCTTTTTGTCAATTTGATGTTACATATTTTGTCTGCAAGCTACACATTTCTTGAAAAATTATTCGTGGCTTTTTAGTGCATTAAAAGCCTGTGTTTAAAATATTTTATATTTTATTTTCTTCTTTTTAGTGTTTTTTTTTTTTAAATTAAAGTCAAATGTAATCGATCCGCTAATGACATTATCAGTTTGCGATAAACGAGCCCAGAGCACAGGAGACGGATTTCATTATTCAGTATATTACACGGAAAGTTAATTTTTTTTGGTTTTGTTTTATTTGTTTTTAAATTTTAATAAGAGTTGTAAAATACATTTTTTTTTTAACGTAGTTGTCAGTTGTGTGTATGTCTGTGCACGCGCGTGTGATAGTGTGTGTATGGAAAGGGGGGGTGGGGAAGTTTCAATATTTCTCTCAAGAAAGACAATCTTGTTGGAAAGAATACACCTAGATTATTTGCAGTTATCGCCCATTTCACTGGTGATACAATACAAACAAACAAAATTAATATTAATTTTAATTTTATTCATTTTATTATTTGATAAGGTCTTTATATACTGGACATCACACTGATAAAGCTTTGTTTCTCGCACCAGATTAGTATGGACTGGTTTTTTTGTGAATAGCTCGTCCAGTCACAATGTTCTGTAAATGGGTCAGGTTACCTACTGTTGGGGCCCTGACAAGGTGTACTGGTAAGTGCGTATTCTGATGTAATGGGTGAGTGTAGACATCAATGATGACAAACGCGAATGGATGACAGTTCGACAGGTGCACAGGTCACTCACTCCAATCACAGGTGGAAGTCAAGGATGGCTGGACTACTGTGGTATTTTCATATTATTTAATAGGATGTACACATGGACAGTACGAGCATCGTTACAGGAACACAGGTCGACATAAATAGCATATTGTTGATCAATGGTCTACCATCATAAGTTAGCATTCATGTTGACTAACATTGCAATGGCACATCTGTAAACAAGCACTTAGATTTCCATTGTTTATCAATACAATCATCAGGCCTTACTGACCGAGCATGTCAGTGAATAAATACTGTTCAAACTTGACTCCTAAACAGGACCTCTTTTCTAGCGAAGATTCCTTTAGGTAAAGTACAGCAAATCTATGTGAAGATAATGTTAACCCACTAGTATTGGGTTTTCTTTATAACTGTGATCTCTTAATCATCACCTGATAATAAGGGGGCATCCTCGTTCTCTGATTGATGATCGACAATAAATAGGATTCCAAAATACATAGGATTCCAAAATGGCTTCTGGTTCCCTGTTGAGCATCGCTCACTTTACGGATGTATAGTAAATCTTCAATCGAAGCTTTGTTCATCAACAATAAATGATTCTACAAGAATCAGCATATTCTGTCCTCAAAATTGCTGCATATAAACATATACAGTGCTGCTAGATAAACATGTCGTCCCGACATATACATAGGTAAATTCATATCGACGTCTGCCCATCTGAGCCTAGGAATGAAAGAGTTCAGTGAACAGTTCTTTACCTTGCCATACGAAATATACTAGCAAACACAAACACTCTCCTGGCGTTACTGAATCAACACTGGGGAACTCATGGATTTAACAATCCTAGAAGAAACTATCTTCGTTCCCATAATAAATCGAAGAGATCACAAACTTTGGACAGGTCTAAGACATGACATCCCGCCAGGCTCCTTCATCACTGAAGAACTCTCTAACGTATCTTCATACGCCGAAAGCATCTGACCCCAAAGTACAGTACAAGGAAAATAGTTCCACATAGACATACCAAGATATCACGATATAAGACCGAATCGTCTGAAATAGACACAAAGTAAACATAGACTCGGACCATAAACATTCTTGCATAAACCTAAACAAGAACAATCTGTTTTCTGGCCCAACAAGGCACAGACTAACAAAATCCAGATTCATACGCCAAATTCGAACTCCAGGGGAGATAATCCATCTAACAACAGTATCAATCAATCATGAGTGATATATCTTTGAACAGGAAAGCATCCTGATTCTAAAAACAAATACCTTCCCTCCGACAGATAAATATAATAATATATAATTACAATGTGTATTTATCTTGATATAGAAAAGAAAACTGTTGTAGAATTGGAAGTGTTAAGAAGTCCAAGACCCAACAGTTAGGTGGAATCATGTGGGCATCTAGACAAAATGTCTGCCATCACATTATCTGATCCACGGATAGCTCGTACCGAAAAATAAAAAGGTTGAAGAGCAATTGCATATCGAGTAGACCTCGAACTCTTCAAATTTTTACTCTGTATAGCCGTAAGAGCTTTCTGATCGGTTTCTACTATGAAATGTGCGCCTAGAAGGAATCTTTGTAATTTGAGAATTGACCATACCATAGCCAATAGCTCACGGTCTAAAACCGAATAATTCCTTTCTGCAGCAATAAGTTTTCTGGAGATATACATTACAGGATGCAGAGTTCCAGAGTACTCTTGCATTAGTGCCGCTCCAATCCCAGTGGATGAAGCGTCACTACGAAGAACAAATGTCTTATCTGTAGTAGGTAACACTAAAATAGGTGGAGATGAAAACAAAGTTTTGATCTTATCCTAAGAGGATTGGCATTCTTGTGACCAGTGGACCATATTAGGCGACCCTTTTTTTAGTAGTGTAGAAAGAGGTGCCATGATAGAGGATAGATTCGGAATGAATCTTCCATAAAATTGAATAAGACCTAAGAGACTTTCCACTTGCTTTTTAGTCTTAGGAATAGAGATGTTAAGTATCTTAGTGATATTATGGTCCTCTGTCTTTAGGAAACCATGACCCACTCGATGGCCTAGGAAAGAAATTTCGCTAAAACCAATGCAGGCTTTAGAGGGTTTCGCTGTCAGGTTATACTCGCGTAGAGTAGACAGTAATTCAACTAACCCCGAATAGTGATCTTCCCAAGAATCGCTGAAAAGACAGATGTCGTCTAGATACGCGATGACATCTGACCGATAAGATAGAATTCGACGCATCATGCGTACGAATGTAGCTGGTGCGTTCATAAGGCCGAAAGGCATGAAATTCCATTGAAAAAGGCCTCTAGGTGTAGAAAAAAGCCGTAATTGGTTTGGCGCGTTCAGATAAAGGAACTTGCCAATATCCTTTAGACAAATCTAGTTTAGTGAAAAAATGAGATTTAGAAAGCCTAGTAAGTAGCTCTTCTAGTAAAGGCATAGGTTCAGCATCGAACTTCGTAACTTGATTCAATTTGCGATAGTCAACGCAAAGACGTATGTTATTGTCTTTTTCCGAACAATAACCATCGGCGAAGAATATGCAGAAGTGGATGGTTCAATTATTTTTAAATCTATCATCTCATCCAACTCCTTCTCAACCTGTGCTTGAAAATGTATAGGGATAGGATAAGGTCTGACTCTAATAGGATTATGGTCAGTTAGAATAATGTCATGTTCAATGACATGAGTTTGTCCAGGGATGTCAGTAAGGACATCCTGAAATGTTTGTAACATAGCCGAAACTTGTCGCTGTTCCCCTAGAGATAAATCAGGAGAGACAGTAACATTTTTCCATGATTCACTCGAATGAAGTGGAATCATCGGAAGCGGAAGATTAACATCCGAAAAACTTGTTTCCTCATTGATAAGGATCTTTTTTTTATTAATGATGTCCACCAAATGATAAATATAAGTGGATGGAAGTAGACATCATCATCATCAGTTGATAAACTCTTAATACAAGACCCTTGCCCTGAGCAAGAGACATGCTGAGAAATCTGAAGCTCGCTCGAACATCACCAGAGTTAAATACTGTGTTGTTGTGTTGCTCGTGGTTCGAGTATGGAATGTCAACTTGACCTACGCAGTGGTGTGTAGACATAGATGGAGTGTATAATGTGCGAATGATAGGAAGAGTTCGTGGTGTTGACAAATGTTCTTTTCTCACACTCATGTATGGCTGGAAGTCATCGACACCAACGACTGTGTACCTTTACTAAAGTTTAATTGGACGTACACACTCGACAGCACAGATAGTGACAAATCACAGGTTGGCATAATACATCATGGTACAGTGGATAAATGGTCTTGCAATGTTATGTTACATGGGCACTCATGTAGAATAATAGTATAATGGACTGTCAGTAGCCAAGCACTCAGTATTGCCCATATATATATATATATATATATATACTGAGTTTACTGACAAAGCACGTCAGATTATAAACAATATCCAAGATGGCTTCTAGACCTAATCTCGTCTAGCGAAGATTCCTTAACATAATGTCCAGCACAGATTTTTCCATATAATTATATTGAACCGCTAGCAATGGGTTCTCATGTGTAGCAGTGATCTCTGGACTAATCAAGCGATAATACGGGCATCCCTTTTCTCTTCTTGAAAGTCACTACATGTTTGGTTCCAAGATGGCTTCACTCGTGAGCTGTCACTCACGTTTGGATACAGATAATGAATCTGTCCTAAAGTTAGTCATTCATTAAACATTTCATTGCTCTGTAGATTTGATCATGAACAATTGACTGCATTCTACAGGATATAGTGCTGCTAGGAATCAGAATCGTTTTTTTCATCTAGTTAGATGTATCCTCTCAGACGTACAAATCATCCCTATCGAAAAAACGGTGGCTTCGTACGAGAGTTCAAAAGAGTATCTTTATTACCTTGGTTTTCAGAAATATGATTTTGCCATTCCTTGGCAATAAGAATGAATACTGGGGTAAAGCATACACGATAGGTCTAGACGACTATCACTTTCCCCAAAAACCACTGAGATCACTTTTTCCCCGGCGTCAAGCCGACATAGAAAACACAGCCCATCAGGGCGAAGCCAAAACACACCTCTCTCGCGACACATCCGCCGAACAGCCTTTGACCTCTCTAGAGACAACAGAACATATAGTTCGACTTAGATATGTAAAGATATACAGATATAAGACAGATTCGTCCTACACAGACAAACAATACACATAAATTCAGGCCATAGATATTCTGAAGCAAGAACAATCTATTACTACCCAAACAAAGAATAAATCGCAGTAAAACTGGATTCATCCGCGGAGTTCGATCGAAAGTCCTTTCAAGGGAAGTAACTCAATAATGACTTTTCCTTAAGCACTAAAACGAATCTATTTTGTTTACAAAATATTTGCGAACATAACAAGTATACCAATGTATAATATTGTAAAATATCAAAGACTGCACGTAACAGTCTTACCACACCTCCCGGGAAAAAAAAAATGGAACATTTTTTTTTTCCTTTTTTTGAAATACATCTAGGAGCAACGTACAATAGGCTCACAACGCATGAATAATGCGCAGATGAAAATATCAGGAATAAATATAACGCCTAATATGAGGCTAAGTCGACTTATGGAGCGACTGGTGAGAATGTGTCTCATAAACTGAGAGAAATTATTTCTCTATAAGTATATTTTTCCAGGAAGGTGTCATCAAAGTATAATACAATTCTGGCAATTACACGATGCCTAAAAAATTCATACCATCATTTCGTATTAGATATCTTACATTTATGATTTATGAAGAAAAAATCATCAAAGCACAGCGGTGAATAAACATCAATGAACCGCTATGTAGTGATACAATCATTATATTATTAAATTACAAATTTGTATCTATCATGATATGGAAAAGGAACTACTATAGAACTAGACATATCAAGAAGTCTAAGCCCTAATAGTTATGTGGAATCATGTGGGCATCTTGACAGAATGTCTGCCATCACATTATCTGATCCACGAATAGCTCGCACAGAGAAATGAAAAGGTTGAAGAGCAATTGCATATCGAGTAGACCTCGAGCTCTTCAAATTCTTACTCTGTATAGCAGTAAGAGCTTTTTGGTCGGTTTCTACTATGAAATGTGCGCCCAGAAGGAATCTCTGTAGTTTGAGGATCGACCAAACCATAGCTAATAGCTCACGGTCTAAAACCGAATAATTCCTTTCTGCCGCATTAAGTTTTCTGGAAATATACATTACAGGATGCAGAGTTCCAGAGTACTCTTGCATTAGTGCCGCTCCAATCCCAGTGGATGAAGCGTCACTACGAAGAACGAATGTTTTATCTTTAGTGGGTAGCACTAAAATAGGTGGTGTTGAAAACAATGTTTTAATCTTATCCAGAGAGCATTGGCATTCCTGAGACCAGTGGACCACATTAGGCGAACCTTTCTTTAGAAGTGTTGAAAGAGGTGCCATGATAGAGGATAGATTCTGAATGAATCTGCCATAAAATTGAATAAGACCTAACAGACTTCTCACCTGTTTTTTAGTCTTAGGGATTGAGATGTTAAGTATCTTACTAGTATTATGGTCCTCTGTCTTTAGGAAACCATGACCAACTCGGTGGCCTAGGAAAGAAATTTCGCTAAAACCAATATAGGCTTTAGAGGGTTTCGCTGTCAGGTTGTGCTCGCGCAAAGTAGACAGCAATTCATCTAACCCTGAATAGTGATCTTCCCAAGTATCGCTGAAAAGACAGATGTCGTCAAGATATGCAATGACATCTGACCGATAAGATAGGATTCGGCGCATCATGCGTACGAATGTAGCTGGTGCGTTCATAAGACCGAAAGGCATAAAATTCCATTGGAACAAACCTCTAGGTGTTGAAAAAGCCGTGAGAGGTTTGGCGCGTTCAGATAAAGGAACTTGCCAATATCCTTTAGACAAATCAAGTTTAGTGAAAAAATGAGATTTGGAGAGTCGAGTAAGTAGTTCTTCCAGTAAAGGCATAGGTTCAGCATCGAACTTCGTTACCTGATTCAATTTTCGATAGTCAACGCAAAGACGTATGTTATTGTCTTTTTTTCGAACAATAACCATCGGCGAAGAATATGCAGAGGTGGATGGTTCGATTATTTTCAAATCTATCATCTCATCCAACTCTTTCTCGACCTGTGCTTGAAAATGTATAGGTATAGGATAAGGTCTAACCCTAATAGGAGTATGGTCAGTTAGAACAATGTCATGTTCAATGACATGCGTTTGTCCAGGGATGTCAGTGAGTACATCCTGAAATGTTTGCAACATAGTTGAAACTTGTCGCTGTTCTCCTAGAGACAAATCAGGAGAGACAGTAACGTTCTTCCATGATTCACTAGAATGAAGTGGGATCATTGGAAGAGGAAGATTTACATCTGAAAAACTTGTTTCCTCATCCTGTATCACGGACAGTGATGAGTAATGACCATGTTGTACTGGAGAATTGTCCGTTGCTTGGAAAATGGGTTGCAAATAATCCGGACGTTCATGGAATTCAGTAAGCATATTGATGTGGAAGGTTTTATGCTTCCCATCAATATCGACAATATAGTCGACATCGGAAATTTTCGATATTATATCGTACGGACCTTTCCAAGAAATAAGTAATCTGTTTTCCCTACAAGGTAGTAATACAAATGCTTTGTCACCAGGACAAAGTTGTCGTAAGCATCTCTTCTTATTGGCAAATTGCCTTGCCTTCTGTTTCGCAAATTCAGAAGAAGAAGTTGCTAATTTGCATGCTTCGATAATCTTTTGTCTCAACGCGATGACATATTCGTAGGATGACTTTGTGTCATCGTCAATATTGTCAGATGTTATGAGATCGTGAAGCAACGACATAGGGCCACGCGGACGCGCGCCAAAGACGAGTTCAAAGGGAGAAAATCCTGTATGTTCATTGGGTACCTCTCTGTAAGCGAAGAGGGCCGCAGGTAAAACTCTGTCCCAGTCTTGAGGATGATCCTCAGTTATCTTCCCTAGTAAGTTTTTAAGTGTTCTATTAAGGCGTTCGACCATACCATTAGACATTGGATGGTAGATACTACTTAAAGATCTATCTATCTGCAGAGTAGACATTACTTGAGACATGGTATCTGATATTAGTTGGGTGCCATGGTCTGACAATATCTCTCCGGGGAAACCCAAACGAGAAAATATAAGCCAAAGAGCATCTGCAATATCAGCAGTAGTAATGCTCTTCAGAGGAATAGCCTCTGGCCAACGTGTGCACATATCAACACATGTCAAGATAAACTGATGTCCTCTGGCAGACTTGATCTTAAATGGACCAATAATGTCTATGGCCATTTTTTGAAACGGCCGAATAGGAATGTCCGCCGCCTGAATGGGTGCAGCATGCCGTGGACCTTTGGATTTAACTTCCTGACATACTTTACAAGATCGACAATAAATCCGTATGTCCTTGTTTACCAATGGCCAAAAGAAAGCCGCAAGGACTCTTGACTTAGTACGGGAAAAACCCATGTGTCCAGCACACTGAGAGTCGTGAGCGTGCTGCAAAATTTTAACTCTCAAATTCTTGGGAACCAGGATTTGAGAATGACTTGACGTAATGGAGTCTTGAACCATACGTACAAGTACGCCATTCTTCTTTGTAATCCACGATTTACGACTTGTGTCTTTATTCGGATCACCTTTAGTTGCAAGAATGAAGAATTTCTTCAGAGTGGGATCATCTTCTTGCTGTTTTATAAACGAGTCACGAGAAATTACCAGGGGATCATCTTGGTTATGCACTTCATTATCTTCAGTAGATGAAGTTTTAGGCATATTAAGAGCCTGAGCTCTAGTGACTACAGCGTTAGCAATCTGCATGTTTTGCCTTTCCCACGCGGAAATTTGTTGCGGAGTGCATTCTTTGACTCCATGAATGCGACCGATGATGAGGTCAGCGATCGGATTCGGGAGAAGACATGCGTGTACATCTCCTGTAAAGAAAGGAGTAGCAATCCTAATGATAGCAGTAGAGTATTTCTCTAATGTGCCGCCAAATGTTACACATTTGACTACTTGTCCAGTGGCACGGGAAGGATCTACGAGTGACTGCCTAACACCAATTGTGGTGCATCCAGAATCAAATAGCACAGAGACTGGATTGTTATTCACTAAACCCTTATGTAAGACAAGAGAACCTCTTCCATCATGCGCGACTGATGCCGGAAGAGCAGGAAGAGGATGGCCACAGCTTAAAGTAGACACTGTGGTTGGCTCAAATAATGTTTTGCATTGGGGGCACTGAGATGCTCTCCCAAAATCAAAAGCGGCACATGCCATATTACTAGCATCATTATTATCTTTACTCTGTTTATAGGCTTCATGGGACTCTTGTTGTGCAGAGTTTGCCTGAAAATGTGGTTTATGTCTTTTGTTTTGAGATCTACCTCGGTTATTATCACCTCTGTAGTTATTGTTACCTCTATTGTAACCCCTATTTGGGTTTGAGTCATAGTTCCCTTGGTTACCATTATCATATTCATTATTATGAGTATCTCTGTAATTATGATCTTGTTGACTCCAAGACGGATAACCCGGATAGTTTCTATAATTACTTCCTCTACGGAAATTCCTATAATTATGACCACCCCTGTGTCGAGAGCTATCAGCTCGTCTCCAGTTCTTTGAAGAAGAACCCTGAAATGATTGGTTACCTTGGTTTTGATAACTATTATGGTTACCTTTTTTATCAAATCTGTTTTGAGGTCCCTGAAATCTGTGTGAATAATTGGGATTGTATGGTGTTGCTGAAGCAACTGGCATACTCTCCTTAATCTTAGTGTTGCCAAAAGTCACGTCGGGGTGTGCAGTGACATATTGGGAACAATATTCTTCCATTTCTTTTAGAGATTTGGGTTTACGCTCATGTATAAATTCAAGGAAGGGTTTGTTAACACATGACATAATCTTATCTCTGAGCAACAAATCCATAAGTCCTTCATACGTTTTTTTCTGTTTTGGAAAGCTCAATCCAACGATCAACTGTGAGACGTGCCTTTGCAGTGAATTCTGAGAATTCTACACCTGTCTCAGGCACCATCGTCTTAAACAAAAGGCGATAGCCTTCCTCACTTAGCTGGTATTTTTTTATCAAAGCCGCCCTAATGACATCATAATTATCCTTATCTGCTTCTCCTACAAGGCATAATCTAGTCAAAGATTCACCTTTCAAGTTTTCTGCTAATTGATTAGCGTATTGTGATTTATCCACATTATGTGTACGACAAGAACGTTCAAATCTATCCAGCCAGAATGTAATATCGTCACTGGACTGATTGAACGGTGGAACCTTAACCTTGTAAGTAGAAGGTTTACCATTACCACTAGATGCCTGATTAACATTACTCATACTTGTCAATCTCAATTTCTCTAACTCAAATTCATGTTCTCTTATTGCTTTTTTTTCTTCAGCTTCTCTGTCTAATCTTTTTTGTTCAGCAGCAGCTTCTCTTTCTAATTTTTTTTTGTTCAGCTTCCCTGTCTAATCTTTTTTGTTCAGCATCACTGTCTAATCTTTTTTGTTCAGCAGCAGCTTCTCTTTCTAATTTTTTTTGTTCAGCTTCACTGTCTAATCTTTTTTGTTCAGCAGCAGCTTCTCTTTCTAATTTCTTTTGTTCAGCTTCGAATCTCCTTTGCTCCACCTGCATCTGCAATTTCTTTTTTTCAGCAGCAGCCTCAGCTTCTCTTTCTAATCTTTTCTCTTCAGCCAGAGCTTTTCTCTCTTCTGCAGCAGCTTTTCTGTCTTCAGCAGCTAATGCTTTGTCATATTGAGCAACAGCCCATTCTTCTAATTGTTGACCAGTTTTATCAAGGGATTTCCCTTGTGTAATGAAGTATTCTAATGTAGACATGATGTCTAACAATAATACTAATCACTTGAAACAATAATAATACCACAAGTTCTTAATGACTTGATTAATCAGTATACTATCCCAATATCTGTGGGTCACAAGCCTTAATAAGGTCTTGTATAACAGTAATAATAATCAGGTACTGGTTTATACCATAATCCAAGTGCAGTGCACAGGTAATAGTGTCTTATGAAATATACCTATATAAAACATATGTCAACCAACAGAATACATAAAGTACAAATAGGACTGACAATACGAAAACGTTTGCAGAAATCAAAATAAATCAAATAGGGAAATCAATGAAAATAATCACTGAATCTGCAAGGGATAACAACACAAATGACGTCACAGTATATGAATATAAATTGTGAATAGAACTGAAAGATAGAAAAGGTTAGACCAACAAATTACAAACAAATCAAAACAAAACTAAAGAACAAAGAAATATTACAAAAATAACAATAACTACAGTCTTCACAGCTAACACAAATAGCAACTAGTTGTTGCAAGCAAATTTTCAATCAAGAAAATTGCACCTATAGAAAACGCCCACAACGGACCCTCTATGACGTGGGATATTCTGTTGTGAGGACGCCGCCCAACCTTAAACACAACCCGCTGACATATAAACTAACATACTATACAAACAAATAACATGTAACATATCATAAATACATATATCATGTGTGTAATGTGTTGCAAAATAGGCTCAGTTTTACAGTAATGGCAAAGTTATTTTTGTAAAATAAATAAACTGCCACTTTATTGAAATATATATATTCTGGCCTTAAATATCAAAGTTCATATATAGAAAACAAGAAGATCCATCGATGAAAATAGGACTTCTTAGTTCAATAATACTGTCTTCCTGTTAACATTGACAAGAATTGATCCAACTGGTCTGTGAAACTCTGTAATGTCTAATGTAAAAATGTCAACAACTCTGACCTACATACTGCATTCACTTGACAGGTCACGTGACGAAGTGTTGACAAAGAGCAAACCAATACTGCAAGTGTGTCGTATCAGCCACAGGAAACGGTCTGGTATCGGTAATCTGTTGACTTCTGAACTTCTGCGAGGTCAAACCCAGAAAGCTGGTCCACCAGTTGATAAGGATCTTTTTTTATTATTAATGATGTCCACCAAATGATAAATATAAGTGGATGGAAGTAGACATCATCATCATCAGTTGATAAACTCTTAATACAAGACCCTTGCCCTGAGCAAGAGACATGCTGAGAAATCTGAAGCTCGCTCGAACATCACCAGAGTTAAATACTGTGTTGTTGTGTTGCTCGTGGTTCGAGTATGGAATGTCAACTTGACCTACGCAGTGGTGTGTAGACATAGATGGAGTGTATAATGTGCGAATGATAGGAAGAGTTCGTGGTGTTGACAAATGTTCTTTTCTCACACTCATGTATGGCTGGAAGTCATCGACACCAACGACTGTGTACCTTTACTAAAGTTTAATTGGACGTACACACTCGACAGCACAGATAGTGACAAATCACAGGTTGGCATAATACATCATGGTACAGTGGATAAATGGTCTTGCAATGTTATGTTACATGGGCACTCATGTAGAATAATAGTATAATGGACTGTCAGTAGCCAAGCACTCAGTATTGCCCATATATATATATATATCAACTGAGTTTACTGACAAAGCACGTCAGATTATAAACAATATCCAAGATGGCTTCTAGACCTAATCTCGTCTAGCGAAGATTCTTAACATAATGTCCAGCACAGATTTTTCCATATAATTATATTGAACCGCTAGCAATGGGTTCTCATGTGTAGCAGTGATCTCTGGACTAATCAAGCGATAATACGGGCATCCCTTTTCTCTTCTTGAAAGTCACTACATGTTTGGTTCCAAGATGGCTTCACTCGTGAGCTGTCACTCACGTTTGGATACAGATAATGAATCTGTCCTAAAGTTAGTCATTCATTAAACATTTCATTGCTCTGTAGATTTGATCATGAACAATTGACTGCATTCTACAGGATATAGTGCTGCTAGGAATCAGAATCGTTTTTTTCATCTAGTTAGATGTATCCTCTCAGACGTACAAATCATCCCTATCGAAAAAACGGTGGCTTCGTACGAGAGTTCAAAAGAGTATCTTTATTACCTTGGTTTTCAGAAATATGATTTTGCCATTCCTTGGCAATAAGAATGAACACTGGGGTAAAGCATACACGATAGGTCTAGACGACTATCACTTTCCCCAAAAACCACTGAGATCACTTTTTCCCCGGCGTCAAGCCGACATAGAAAACACAGCCCATCAGGGCGAAGCCAAAACACACCTCTCTCGCGACACATCCGCCGAACAGCCTTTGACCTCTCTAGAGACAACAGAACATATAGTTCGACTTAGATATGTAAAGATATACAGATATAAGACAGATTCGTCCTACACAGACAAACAATACACATAAATTCAGGCCATAGATATTCTGAAGCAAGAACAATCTATTACTACCCAAACAAAGAATAAATCGCAGTAAAACTGGATTCATCCGCGGAGTTCGATCGAAAGTCCTTTCAAGGGAAGTAACTCAATAATGACTTTTCCTTAAGCACTAAAACGAATCTATTTTGTTTACAAAATATTTGCGAACATAACAAGTATACCAATGTATAATATTGTAAAATATCAAAGACTGCACGTAACACTCATCCTGTATTACGGACAGTGATGAGTAATGACCATGTTGGACTGGTGAATCGTCCGTTGCCTGGAAAATAGGCTGTAAATAATCCGGACGTTCATGGAATTCCGTAAGCATATCAATGTGGTAGGCCAGTTTCCTGGGTCAATCTGCACAGTGGACATTTTGAGGCTACTGAGACCAGACCGTTTCCTGTGGCCTGATACGACACACCAGCAGTACAACGCTACAGTTGAAGTCAGCATGACCTGTCCTGTCAGCGTATACGGTATTTAGGTCAGCGCTCGTTAACAGACGACGTTTACATAGAACAGACAGCATTACACAGCAGATTTGTTTACAAGAATTAACTGTGTTAGCAAGAAGTACTATTGAACTGAGAGGTCTTACACGTCAACGGTGGATCTTCTTGTGTTCTGCTACATATTGTTGAACTATGTAATAGTTAAAACAGAAATATAATTTATTAAAGTGGCCGTTTATTTTGAGTAGAAACTGATAAGGTCTAGTAGTAGTTGTTAAAGTGCCACCACATTGATAAGGTCTTTATATACTGGACATCACACTGATAAAAAGGGGGCATCCCCGTTCTCTAATTGATGATCGACAATAAATAGGATTCCAAAATACATAGGATTCCAAAATGGCTTCTGGTTCCCTGTTGAGCATCGCTCACTATACGGATGTATAGTAAATCTTCAATCGAAGCTTTGTTCATCAACAATAAATGATTCTACAAGAATCAGCATATTCTGTCCTCATAATTGCTGCATATAAACATATACAGTGCTGCTAGATAAACATGTCGTCCCGACATATACATAGGTAAATTCATATCGAAGTCTGCCCATCTGAGCCTAGGAATGAAAGAGTTCAGTGAACAGTTCTTTACCTTGCCATACGAAATATACTAGCAAACACAAACACTCTCCTGGCGTTACTGAATCAACACTGGGGAACTCATGGATTTAACAATCCTAGAAGAAACTATCTTCGTTCCCATAATAAATCGAAGAGATCACAAACTTTGGACAGGTCTAAGACATGACATCCCGCCAGGCTCCTTCATCACCGAAGAACTCCCTAACGTATCTTCATGCGCCGAAAGCACCTGACCCCAAAGTACAGTACAAGGAAAAATAGTTCCACATAGACATACCAAGATATCACGATATAAGACCGAATCGTCTGAAATAGACACAAAGTAAACATAGACTCGGACCATAAACATTCTTGCATAAACCTAAACAAGAACAATCTGTTTTCTGGCCCAACAAGGCACAGACTAACAAAATCCAGATTCATACGCCAAATTCGATCTCCAGGGGAGATAATTCATCTAACAACAGTATCAATCAATCATGAGTGATATATCTTTGAACAGGAAAGCATCCTGATTCTAAAAACAAATACCTTCCCTCCGACAGATAAATATAATAATAAATATATACATTGTATATATATATATATACCAGTAATCTGTTGGTAACATATTTTTACGACTGATTATTGTATTGTCATGGGGAATACACAACTATGCCAAGTTTCAGAGCTATTGTTAGTGCATTAAAAGCCTGTGTTTAAAATACTTTTTTAAAGTATTTTTTATTTTCTTCTTTTTAGTGTTATTTTTTTTTTTTTTTTTTTAAATTTAAGTCAAATGTAATCGATCCGCTTATGACATTATCAATTTGCGATAAACAAGTCCAGAGCACAGGAGGCGGATTTCATTATTCAGTATACTACAAGGAAAGTTAATTTTTTTGTATTTTATTTTGATAAGACTATATAAATTACATTTTTTTAAATGTAGTTGTTAGTTGTGTGTATGCCTGTGCACGCGCGTGCGATAGTGTGTGTGTGGAGAAAGGAAAAAAGGGGGGGGGGGGAAGAAGTTTCAATATTTCTCTCAAAAGAGACAATCTTGTTGGAAAGAATACACCTAGATTATTTGCAGTTATCGCCCATTTCGCTGATGATACAATACCCAAAAAAAAAAAGAATTTTAACTTTAATTTTATTATTTTTACGACTGATTGTCATGGGGAATACACAACTATGCCAAGTTTCAAAGCTATTGCTCATCTGGAAGTGATTGAAAAATCGATTGCATGATTTGAAGGTGACAAGAGAGTGACAAGAAAGTAACATACGTTGCAAGTTAAAGAAAAGCCTGTAAAAGGGTGTTTTTTCCTCCAGCATAAAAATTAAATGAAAATAAAAATAGTTTTTGCCTTCCCTTAAAAATACGTTAAAATATCCAAGAACCGTTTCTTGTACTCCAGACATTTATATACGATACGTCTACTTAAATGTGCTTGTTCAATCAGCATCAACTATCGTAAATTCGTGACAAAAATCCACGGCGTCTCAACAAAACTAACTACATCACTGTGTATACCCAGTGCCTCTACAGCCGATTATCAACAAAGCTAACTACAGCACTTTGTATATCCAGTGCCTCTACAGCTGATTATCAACAAAGCTAACTACAGCACTTTGTATGTCCAGTGCCTCTATGGCAAATGAAGTTTATTCAGTAAGTTGACTTCGACATCGCGAATGCAGTATATGACCACTATCCTGCATACTACATCAGTAGGCAGCTCAGTAGCTGTGGTGATCTACTACAGAAAAAATGGGCTCTCTAAAGACCTGCTTTGATAGATCACGTCTGTGTTCAGGTTTCAGAGCATCTGGAATGCTGAAGGAGAGCAGCCTATAATGTAAAAATTACCTCTGCCGGATGCTCTGCTTCTTGAAACATTCAAAGTAAATAAAATTCTACCAAATGCCAACTTCCTTTCGAAGAGAAAAACTGCGTTCATACAATATGTAACTCACGAGTAACGTTTAAATAAATAAAGAGTGGAAACCCAAGGCTTGTAAACAGCAAATATTTGAGAGGAGAGATTCACGGTTTACAGGCCTCGGGTTTCGCTCTTCATTTATTTAAATGTTTATATAATACCAAAACCTACCCTCTATCCTGTACTGTTCTCATTCTTCTATCATTTACTAGACACAGAATTAAGGTCTTCGTCTTGTGTAATCTGGCCTATAGTGTATAATAGGGGGACAGGAGACGTGATTGCGTCATTAATTAGGTTAGATCATCCCTAGGTAGGCTACATATCCGGTGTTACGTGGGGAGGACTGGGCTAATGACACCTGGTTTTCTACTTCGTTATTTCTCACGAGTGCGTGAAACATACTTTTATGTGTGTATTATTTATTCATCAGTAACGCGAATTGTGATTAGCTAGCTAGAAGGTTTTCAACGTGAACACGGGAAAAAGTGCCTTTAATCCTGGAGGGTACCTCGCTATTAGATGCCAGCGGGAGACGGTTTGTAGAACATTTCTTTCATTCCAATCCCACCTTTATCTTCGCGCAAATCTATAGATCTACTAAATCATTCTCTGTGATCTATCGGTTGACAATATCGATCGGTTAACGCCACTGCTGTGAAAAGGTAAAGGTAGTCCCATAGCAGATACTGCCGTAGAAGAGCGAAGTGTTAGAGACTTCACTTTACCAGGTCCAGCATCGTGAGGTGTGGGTGACCAGTTCCCTTCCTCGCTGCCTTTTCCTTCCCTAACTGAAACAGCAGTCAGGTAACTCTTTATGGCTGGGTAGACTGGAGCGTGTCGGTACCGTGATTGGAACCTGGCACCTTTGCCGCAAGAGAGCAGCACTCAAACCACTCTTCCAATAGAGCACGCTCCTGTACACGAGCTTAACAGAATACATTTAAAGACCGCACCAGCTCCACCCCTCTCAAACGCAAAATAACACACAAAAAATAAAAATAAAAACCACACATGATTACTAGACGTCAATAATTTTCAGTGTCCATCGCCTTTTGTGATGGTTTTTAGCCCGTTCAAGCCCCCAGCTGAGTTAATTCAGCGAATTCCTTTATAATGGTATAGCTCTGTTTAGAGGTAACTATATGTCTAGGTATATATATATATATATATATATATATATATATATATATATATATATATATATATATATAGATATATATATATAGATATATATATAGCTATATATATATATATATATATATATATATATATATATTGTTCTGGCTCATACGTTTGCTTTCATACATATAAAAAACTAAATCGACTATGATTGTTTAGCTTTAAAACAACAGGTAACAAATTTAATAATCAATTAGTATTAACAGTTTAAAATAAATAATCTGCTGGTGACTTTTATATTGGAAACAAATTTTCTCTTCACAGAGATTTAGGGTGAGGATATAGTTCAGAAAAATTATGTCCTTTTTTGCTGGTGCCTTTTAATAAGCACTTAACTTTTATGTGAGTCCTGCAGCTGTGATTTTCGTCACTGCTTTAACAGTTACAATAAATATGGAAAGATTGGTGAAATTTATATTGGATTCAAATTTTCTCCTCACGGAGATTAAATAGAGGGTTTTATCAATGTCCGTTTCGCTGGTGCCTTTTTATAAGCACTTAACTTTTAGGTGAGTCCTGCAGCTGTGATTTTCGTCACTGCTTGGTGATGAGGGCACTTCTTCATACAACATGTCCGATTTAGGCGGTTGGTGTTGATTCCCTTCGTTTCACTCACAACTAGCTTCGTTCCACGAACTTTTGGACAAAATAGAAAAAACAAAATGCCTCTGCTAAGTACACTGAGTTGGAAGCTAACAGGCGCATCTTCTCGTTGTCCACCCATCAATGTTAATCTCTCAGAAGAATTAAATTCTTGAATGTACACAGTGCAACTCAGGAAAGATGAATAAAATTCACCAATATTCCTCTGGGTATTAACTGGGAAACTGTGTCAGGACAGCGCGAATAATGATTTGTGCCTGAACTAACATTAACAAGTTACATATATCTCACAAAATGATATGCTAAACTTGAGGCACATGTGATGTAATCACTGCTCCAGTCTGGGATCACCTCTGCTGTCGGGTTGTCCCGCACGACTAGCAAGAAACAATCACCAGCACTTGCTGTAGTGGTTCATGAATATACTCTTTTCATATGTTGAGGTTGCCAGCCTCATTTATAACCACTAAGCAAGAAACATATCAAATTTCACATTTGTAAATAATTTGTTTACACTTACCCAAAAATTTTTGGGAATACACAATCTCCTTGCACAGATTTAGACTGGACATAGCTCTGTATTAGATGCTTCGAATCACTTAGGCCTGGACATTACAGTTAATTCTTCTGACGGCGGGTAGTATGCGAAATCACTGGCCTGGGAACACTTTTGTTTAATTCCTCTATGACTTGGTCTGGGAAATTAGAGTTAATTCCTCTGACGGCGGGTGTTCTGCGAAATCACTGGGCCTGGGAAAACTTATGTTTAATGCCGAATTGTGATCAAATTCATAAGTTTCCAGTCTTGCATTAAAAATGCAGGTTTACTTGTAGATTCCTGAGTTGCCCAATACTCGATCTGTTACATATAGTTGTGGAATTTCTAAGTCAAATGTCTCTTTTTCTTTCTGGCTTTCTGGGAGTTGCTCGTATGAAGTTGCGAAGCTGTCTGTTCTGTGTCCCTGAGGTCGCTAGATTATATCTCTCATTCTCAGTTAAAATCACAGATTGTGTTTCTGCCGAATGTTTCAAAATAATACATTGTATATTCTGGCTCTCAAATCAAACCAATCAAATCTCCCTAGCACTGGGTTGGGTTGTTTCATTTAAAATATCCCCTCGCTTGTTTTAAAATATTAATTTCAATATTCCACGCGTGACCTCTGTCTAATCATGTGGTAATATTTCCGGTGGCATCTTATGTACAACTCATAACACCATCTGTGAACTCATTTGATGTCCAGATGCTACCTATCGCCAATATTGTCTCTCCAGACAGATTCTCGTGATAATCATACATAGGGATGGTCCCATGAAACGATTATCTCATATCGTCTGTGTTCGTGCGTTCTCCAGACAGTCAAACAAAAGGATCGCCGGCCGCTCAGACAAACCATATGGTATCCTCAGACATACAGACCGCAACCCAGGCTTTAATTGCCTGATTGTCGCTGGCCCCGGAAATGAGTTACGTCAACGTCGCTCAAAAGGTGGCGAGCCGGCTTCTAATGATAAGAATATCGCTCGCTGACCAGTGATAATGACTGGGTATTGTTACGATAATACCCCAGTTCAACTGGTGGAACGTAAATAAGTCTGTGGGGTGGTAAACAAGATAAAGACAGTCCCATAGCAGATACATCCGTAGGGGAGTGGAGTGTTAGAGACTTTCACCTACTAGATTCAGCAAAGAGAAAAAAAATAATGAATGAAAGAGCATACAATTGCCAAATAATAAGCGAATTGAATTGGAGAAACAGAAGAATGAAGAAAGAAATGGATACTGCCGGAGTGGCTGAGGGTGTGAGAGAGCCACCAAAAGAACGCGTACAGACGTTTCGTCACAATGGCGATGAACCTCTGATGGGCTATAATTAGGATAAACAGTGTCTGTAATTCCAGAGAATATGTTCAATTTCCGATACCTTATCATATAATTATTCCTCATGTACAATTAATGTAAGCAAAGTAAATTAAAACTGTCGCGCTGTGTAGAATGATGTTACAAAAGCAAGGAAACCAGTGTTTCAAATAATTACTAACAACACAATTTTTAGTGCAAGTTAAAAGAACACAAGTGATATGCCTACCGTACAGCAAGATTTTATGATAAGTCCCAAAAATCACTGGACAAACAATAGGAGGCAATTATGCACAAAAAAGTTTTAACCATCAACACGAAGTGTGTACTGACTATGAAATTGAAAAGCACAACTATAATTATGAATCTGACAAGTACAACTGTGTATAATATAATATATATTTGTGGTGTTTGTAGTGTATGGTATCACACGTAGATGTACTTATTATATTTAGTAGAACAAGTATTTTGTTTAGATTGTGTGATACATGTAGTGAAATTGACAGAGATACAACGGTAAAATACCTCCAAAGATAACATTTAAGGATAAAAACATAATGCGTAGGCTGCGAATAGTACATGATCGCCTAGACCGCGGGTCATCATCCTCCATAATAATTGACTTGCTAGACAGGAGGGGAACGGCGGATCAAAAAGGAAAAAAATATGACTGGAAAGATTGCGTGAGACTAGAAAGGCTAAGGAGACGCAATGGGGGGGGGGGGGAACGGAGAAAAGTCACGTTTCCCAAGTTGACATAAAAAGTAAGCAACTCGACAGAAGGGACCATAGATATGTTACGCCACAGTCATTTATTGGACGCTTTTGCAATACCAAGCCCTTGATTTGAATTCAGCGGCTAAAACGCAGATGTTTGGAATATTACAAAATTTAAAAAGTACTTTTTTCTTAAGATTAATGTTAGGAATATAAAAATTAGCTGGCCGGATGGCCTATTCTGAGCAGTGAACTAATATGTTCTTAATTTTACAGACGGATAGATAATATTGAAGATAATGACAAAAGACAGTGTTGTTCACATCATCGACAGACTGTATTGAATCTAAAAGTGTCGCTAATTGCACAAAAAAACACGACCTTGGGACGCAGGTGTTCAAATTTACTTAGTATGGAGGAGAGGGTTTTTGGGTGGTAGCTGTGTCTAAATATAACTTTTAACGACAAAATTTTGGAGGGGAGAGAAAGGTTGGTTCAAAAATCAAGTACATTTTTGTAGAAACACAAGTAGAGACGGACAGACTAACAGATAAACATCCATACTTGACTGAAGCATGACTGAAATGACTTTAGTGTAGGAAATTTGAAATTCAAATAAACCTAGGCAGTGATTGGCCACAGACAATCATATTGTCGGCGCTTAGACGCGGATTTGGGGTCATTTCTCAATAGTTGTTCAGTGATAGACACAGATTTTAAAGTGTGGTGATTTCCATATGAAAGAAAATGTAAGAAGTTTAGGGACGCCATACTATAGCCAGCAGCTCAGCTGAGTTTTGCTAGCAATTCTGTGTTATTTATTCATAATCTGGTAAGATTGAAATTATTTCCTTATATATTTTGAATATTGTTTCATGTTCGAGTGATTTGATACTGCCATATCGAAATCTAGCCTTACAAACAAGTAGGGATTTGCTCTAGACCCCCCGCCCTAGTCAGGGTCTAGGGACCAACAATGTACATAAACTCCAGCAAGGATTATGCAAGACAGATCAAGTGTTGAGAATAATGAAACATATTACCTATCCTCTTTTAGGGCAGAAAACTAATAAATATTTTTCAGAATCTATAGTCTGGGAGGATCTATCTGATGTAAAACCACCATGGTAAATGTGCTGTTTGGTCAGAGAGATCTGACCTGTCTGTATGATGTGGTTGTTGTGTCAGTGTTGTGTCCAGACGTGGGTAGAGAATAGATTTTGACACATGGCCCATACTTTGATTGCAGAGCTGTGAGTTTCTGTTGTCAACCAAGCAGTGTCTATTCAGTTGGTGACTTTACTCGAGTGTATCTGTGCAGTACTTGTGACAGAGACCACCATTATTGCCCGCCAGCACGGAGAGGTGGGACCATCAGATTTCAGCACCAGAGCTACAACTACAAGATGAGTGAGCCTCTGGTCTGCTGGACATTCACCAACACCGTTTAGTTACTAATACCCCCCATAAAAATTCCCACCATTTTCTGGACACTGTGTAGTCAATATAGACAGGTGTGATGAGGCCACCCCAACAGCACAAACATTAACTATCCTCCCAAGTAGATGACTACTAGAACATTTTAATAAAACTAACTAGTATAGTACATATATATGTACACTATTGCATTTATGATATAATATTCCATGCATTTCTTTCATAATCTCTAAATCCTTTTAAGTTCTGGTCAACCTAAAAAAAATTGATCCAGAACAAAATAAATGTAATATAATTCTATCAAAAAATTTTACACTATTGAGTTAGTTCAGTGTGTTGTAATATTTATTAATATTATTAGTCTTGTTAAATATCTGTGGGTATATCTATAACCTATTACACCACACTACATATCATAACCCTAGACACTTTACGTAGCCACATTCATTAAAAAAAAAATTAAGTGTGAGGTCGTAGTGGTAGCAAGAAAGGCCTTCTGACAATTCTCAACTACATTTTATCTCAGGAGCCTTCACAGCTGGCCTCATACAATTACATTTAGTAATATCACCATCATACAATACCATCAAACACACTACATAAATTGGGGTCTTGTCCAGGGATAATTAGCCCAACAGTAATATTAGGATCTCCTGGTGGGAGAAATAAAAGTAGGGAAATAAATTGTAAAATTCCCTTTAAAATTAAAAGTGTCCCTGCAGATAAAAGTTGGTGAATCTTCACAGCCAGTAATAATTAATTAGTTAACTGGTTAGTTAGAATTGGTTAGACTATAGTCATAAGAAGTACTTAGTGTATTTACTGGTTAGAGATTTAGCTTGTATATTATTATATTGTCTAAAAAGTATGGCGGAGCTGGCAAAATTTAGATCAGCTGCTGTGCTCACCGCGAAGGAGATGGGAATGGATGGTCAAATTTTAATTCAATACGTAACGGCTGAATGTGATAAATATATTGAACGGGAAGAAAGGAGGTTAGCTGAAGAGAAGAGGTTAGAGGCTGAGAGAGAAATTAAGAGGCTGCAGATTGAGGCAGAAGAAAAACGACAGCAAAGGGAGGCAGAAGAAAAACGACAGCAAAGGGAGGCAGAAGAAAAAAGGTTGACTGCCGAAAGGGAGGCAGAAGATAGAAGGTTGCAAAGGGGGCACGAATTACGACTAAGGGAGCTGGAATTACAAGGCCAGGCTCCTGAAAATGGTGCCAGCCCTTTTGCCTCAGATGCTACGCCCAGTCTGGGAGCCTCAAACTCAGCTATGGGGTTTCATTTAGACCATTTTGTTGAAAAAGACGATGACATAGAGGGGTACCTAGGACGTTTTGAGTTATTAGCTACTACATATGGGTTAGAGAGAGAGAGGTGGAGCTTAAAGCTATCACAGGGATTGAGAGGTACTTCTTATGAAGTATTTGCTAAAATGAACAGGGAAGACCAAGACAATTATGACATGTTAAAGCAGGCTTTGTTATTAAGATACGAGAAGAATGGTGAATTTTATCGTAAGAAATTTAGAAATGCCAAAATGTTGTCTGGGGAGACATACCACCAATTCTCTGCTAGACTAGAAACCTATTTGGAGAAATGGACGGCTCTGGGGAAGACCCAAGATCTTAAAGAAATGATCATGATTGAGCAATTGAGAGAGTCCATGGCTCCAGACATGAGAAAATTTCTCATGGAACAAGGTGCAGAGAAGTTGGGGGAAATTTTAAATGTTGCTGAGAGGTATCAGGCAGCCCAGGCAGAGGTAAGTGGTGCTAAGAAGAAGCACATAGACAATTTTAAAGCTCCACAGCAATTTAATAAATTTGATAATAGAGAGCAGGGAAATAAAGGTAGGACAAACTTTGAGCGGCCAAGAAATGACTATCGCGACAGAAACTCACAGTTCAATGACCAAAAGTTCAATGAAAGAAAACCGTTGAACCAAGGAAAAAGATGGTGTAAATGGTGCAAGAAGGATAACCATAACACCGAATTTTGTAGAAGGAAACCTTCAAACATTGCTGCAATGAAGTCGGGGACGCAAGATTAAAGGTTAATCCTAATGGACAACAGGAACCTTATCACCCCCCAGTTTGTGAGGATGTTATTTGTAATGGGGTCACCATAAGGTGCCTTTATGATAAAGGTTTGGATTATGATTCAGTTGTGAAGTCTAGCCTAGTGGACCCAAGTCAGTATACCACAGAAACAGTGGAAATACAAGGGGCGACTAAGGACATACCACTCATGACACTTCCCATCGCAAGGATAACGGTGAAAACTCGCTATGTGGAAGGAGAAATCAGAGCAGCAGTGATAGATGAACCAATCTACCCTCTGATATTGGGGTGTAGATACGTCTTCTTGGGGAATCCCGAGAAACCTGTGATCATGGCGACAGTGCAGACCAGGTCACAGAAGAAGGAGGAAGAAGGTGAACCTATAAATGCTCATCCAGAGGAGATGAGGAAGGCGCAGGCTGAGGATAGGACACTCAAGCCCTGTTTTAAAAAATTGCCCAAATGCCACACACCTCCGAGCAAGGGGGAATATTTCATGAAGAACAAACTCTTATACAGGAAGACAGGAACTAGATCCACTGGTCACGGACAGTTAGTTCTTCCCAAGATATATAGGGCAAACTTAATAAGGAGCTTACATGTTGGAAAAGATGGTGACCATGAGAAAGTCGGTACCATCTGCCAAAAGATTGCTCGAAAATACTATTGGCCCGACGTAAATGTCGATGTTGAAAACTTTGTAGAAGCATGTGGCGTATTTCATGAGGGAACACCCACAAAGGGAAAATATGTGCAGGACCTAGAAACGCCACGGGGCAACTTTAGGCCTGAAAGGAAAACTAATTATACTCGGGTAGACAAAGTGGAATGGGAGCCCCCTTTTCACACCCAGTCTTCACTTGAATGGATTAACATGGCCACTATGCGAAGAGTACAAAGAAGAAATTTTACCCAGGATAAGATGACAATCCCTCGGTCAGACTTATATAAACTGGAAGAACAGACAAGAGAGCGAAGATCTCTCATAAACAATCTAAAGTGGGGAGACAAACCCCAGAAAAAAATTGGTAGTGGTCGATTTGTGAGTGATGATTCTAGGAAGAAAAGTCCTCATTATAGAGCTTCTAATGGACGGGACCCGACGGGTTCCAGGAAAAATACGTATGATAAATTAAAGATCCAGATGTAACTCTATTAAGGACCTGGACAGATGAGAAGGCGGAAGAGACTGTTACCTCATCGTATCAATATGTGAACGAACTGACCACTCGTTTGAAAGCTGGATGGAAACTGGCAAATGATAATTTGAAACAAGCCAGGAAGAAACATGCAGCATATTTTAATAGGAAGGCAAAGGACAGGGAACTGGCAGTCGGAGAGAAGGTGCTGCTTCTACTACCCGGAAGCCAGAATAAATTACAAATTGGTTGGCAAGGTCCATATACGGTTCTAGAGAAGGTGTCTAGAACAAACTATAAAATTGACAAAAAGGGGAAGGAAAAAGTTTATCATGTAAACCTGTTAAAGAAGTATCTGGACAGACCACTCCAGGAAAGCACCCCCTTATTGACCTTGGCTATTGCAACCCAGATGCAAAAAGAACCACTCACCTCACATGAATACCCATTACATCCTTGTGAAACAGCAGCACAGGTAAAAGTCAGTAAGCACCTGACTAAAAACCAGAGGGAGAGAGTTCAACAGGTTCTGGAGGAACATACAGATGTATTAACAGATAAACCAGGCCATACAAATTTGCTACAGTATGACATGAAACTGGTAGACTCAAACCCAATCTGTATGAGAGCCTATTCTATTCCGTTCGCGAAGGAGAAGGCATTGAAGGAAGAAATAGAGTATTTGTTGAAGGAGGGGATTATTTCGCACAGTGAATCATCTTTTAGTTCTAGTGTCGTTTTGTTGAGAAAACCGTCTGGGGAACACAGACTGTGCATAGATTACAGGAAACTGAATGCTGTCACAGAAGGACAAGTGGATCCATTACCAGACACAAAACAGTTATTTGCCAGACTGAACAAGGCAAAATACTTTTCAAAGGTGGATCTTAGTAAAGGCTATTACCAGATCCCAGTGAAGCCTGAAGTGAGACCTTATTTGGCTTTTAGCACTTCGGATGGACATTATGAATTCAATATGCTACCATTCGGACTGAAAAATGCTCCGAGTGTGTTTTCAAGGATGATGCGAAAATTGTTGGATCCCCTGAATAACCCATGTATCACGAATTTCATGGATGATATTCTCGTCGCCACAGAGACATTTGAAGAACACATTGAAGCTCTGGAGATGTTGTTTGATAGACTTCGGGAGGCGAACTTAACTGCTAGGCAAACAAAATGTTGTATTGGATGCAAAGAGTTGGAATTCTTGGGACACACTGTATATCAGGGTAATATGACCCCTGATCCTAAGAACTTGGAAAAACTGCAGAGAGCACCTAGGCCACAAACAAAAAAAGGACGTGCGATCATTCGTGTCGTTATGCGGATTTTATCAGAAATACATCAAAAATTTTAACGCTATTTGTGCTCCTCTGACTGATTTGACTCGCAAGGGACTTCCAGATAAAATTATTTGGACTGCACAATGTGAACTAGCGTTCCAAGAGTTAAAGGAAAAACTCACTAGCAAGCCTATTCTCAAACTGCCTGATTTGACACAGGACTTTGTCTTAAGAACCGATGCAAGTAATGTAGGACTCGGAGGGGCTTTGTTGCAAAGATCAGCTTCACCTGATGGGGAACTTAAACCAGTCGCTTATGCAAGCCGCAAATTGAATAAGGCGGAACAAGGATACTCCACAAGCGAAAAAGAATGTTTAGCATTAATCTGGGCAATAAAGAAGTTTCAAATCTATCTGTATGGTAGGACTTTTGTGGTGGAGACGGACCATCAGCCTCTCGTGTTCTTGTCTCAGGCTAAGCATGAAAACGCAAGATTGCTGAGGTGGTCTTTGTTGCTTCAACCTTATCAGTTTAGTATCCAATATATCCCAGGCAAATTGAATGTCGGTGCAGATTTCCTCAGTCGGCACCCCTGTGATCAAAATTAGAGTAGTGGCAGACGTGAGGAGTAATTTTACCTATGTGTATCGCTGGTTTTGGAACTTGCCATAGGCATGTTTTCAAGTGGGGAGATGTGTAGTGAAATTGACAGAGATACAACGGTAATATACCTCCAAAGATAACATTTAAGGATAAAAACATAATGCGTAGGCTGCGAATAGTACATGATCGCCTAGACCGCGGGTCATCATCCTCCATAATAATTGACTTGCTAGACAGGAGGGGAACGGCGGATCAAAAAGGAAAAAAATATGACTGGAAAGATTGCGTGAGACTAGAAAGGCTAAGGAGACGCAATTGGGGGGGGGAAACGGAGAAAAGTCACGTTTCCCAAGTTGACATAAAAAGTAAGCAACTCGACAGAAGGGACCATAGATATGTTACGCCACAGTCATTTATTGGACGCTTTTGCGCGATACCAAGCCCTTGATTTGAATTCAGCGGCTAAAACGCAGATGTTTGGAATATTACAAAATTTAAAAAGTACTTTTTTCTTAATATTAATGTTAGGAATATAAAAATTAGCTGGCCGGATGGCCTATTCTGAGCAGTGAACTAATATGTTCTTAATTTTACAGACGGATAGATAATATTGAAGATAATGACAAAAGACAGTGTTGTTCACATCATCGACAGACTGTATTGAATCTAAAAGTGTCGCTAATTGCACAAAAAAAACACGACCTTGAGACGCAGGTGTTCAAATCTACGTAGGATGGAAGAGAGGGTTTTTTGTGGGTGGTAGCTGTGTCTAAATATAACTTTTAACGAAAAATTTTTGGAGGGGAGAGAAAGGTTGGTTCAAAAATCAAGTACATTTTGTAGAAACACAAGTAGAGACGGACAGACTAACAGATAACCATCCATACTTGACTGAAGCATGACTGAAATGACTTTAGTGTAGGAAATTTGAAATTCAAATAAACCTAGGCAGTGATTGGCCACAGACAAGCATATTGTCGGCGCTTAGACGCGGATTTGGGGTCATTTCTCAATAGTTGTTCAGTGATAGACACAGATTTTAAAGTGTGGTGATTTCCATATGAAAGAAAGTGTAAGAAGTTTAGGGACGCCATACTATAGCCAGCAGCTCAGCTGAGTTTTGCTAGCAATTCTGTGTTATTTATTCATAATCTGGTAAGATTGAAATTATTTCCTTATATATTTTGAATATTGTTTCATGTTCGAGTGATTTGATACTGCCATATCGAAATCTAGCCTTACAAACAAGTAGGGATTTGCTCTAGACCCCCCGCCCTAGTCAGGGTCTAGGGACCAACAATGTACATAAACTCCAGCAAGGATTATGCAAGACAGATCAAGTGTTGAGAATAATGAAACATATTACCTATCCTCTTTTAGGGCAGAAAACTAATAAATATTTTTCAGAATCTATAGTCTGGGAGGATCTATCTGATGTAAAACCACCATGGTAAATGTGCTGTTTGGTCAGAGAGATCTGACCTGTCTGTATGATGTGGTTGTTGTGTCAGTGTTGTGTCCAGACGTGGGTAGAGAATAGATTTTGACACATGGCCCATACTTTGATTGCAGAGCTGTGAGTTTCTGTTGTCAACCAAGCAGTGTCTATTCAGTTGGTGACTTTACTCGAGTGTATCTGTGCAGTATTTGTGACAGAGACCACCATTATTGCCCGCCAGCACGGAGAGGTGGGACCATCAGATTTCAGCACCAGAGCTACAACTACAAGATGAGTGAGCCTCTGGTCTGCTGGACATTCACCAACACCGTTTAGTTACTAATACCCCCATAAAAATTCCCACCATTTTCTGGACACTGTGTAGTCAATATAGACAGGTGTGATGAGGCCACCCCAACAGCACAAACATTAACTATCCTCCCAAGTAGATGACTACTAGAACATTTTAATAAAACTAAATAGTATAGTACATATATATGTACACTATTGCATTTATGATATAATATTCCATGCATTTCTTTCCTAATCTCTAAATCCTTTTAAGTTCTGGTCAACCTAAAAAATTGATCCAGAACAAAATAAATGTAATATAATTCTATCAAAAAATTTTACACTATTGAGTTAGTTCAGTGTGTTGTAATATTTATTAATCTTATTAGTCTTGTTAAATATCTGTGGGTATATCTATAACCTATTACACCACCCTACATATCATAACCCTAGACACTTTACGTAGCCACATTCATTAAAAAAAAAATTAAGTGTGAGGTCGTAGTGGTAGCTGTTGCGTGGTGGTTTGCTCTGAACAATGTTCCATGTGTTATGAATAAAACAATTATAAAATTCTGGCCATTGTTTTCTTCCTTGATATGTTAGTTTTAGTGCATCGTGCCTTTGATGGAAGATTAAGCGAATGCTGGGGTGGAAGATTCCAAACAATACTTGAACTTTGGAATACGATTGATTTGATAAGTCATTTCATTGAGTCCGTACATTTAATTCACATGTACACATTTCAAATAGGGACAGAACATGAGTCATGCATAAATTAATCAATGGCGTAGACTGCTGTTTTACGTGTCAATGTCCGTTTAAGGATACAGAGCAGTAATTGTCGTCAGAACATCACAGCTATATGCACGCGCAGCTAGACATGGCTACCTGCCGACAGTGAGACTGCGAGTCTGAATATATTCATACGAATTTGACGATTATTCTTCTCCTTCTGAGAATTCTAGTTAAAATACTAACCTCCATAAATTTCCCTCTCATAACGAGTTCTAGGACTGACCCTGGTCCATCAAAAAATACACATATAAATGGCTATATCATGCCATTGCATTGGAAGGTTAGAACAACGCAGCTATTCAGCTTGGCGGTCAAGTAACAAAGGGGTAGCGTTTCTTAGTTACCGACTGTGTCCTAAACAACGCTATACACGTCATAATCGATCGTGTGTGGAGCGTTCAAAATTGAAACCTCTATCGCAATATATTAAATGCCTTAACCTCTTACAATTGCACGTCTGATAACCTTTAGCAGACGGCGTTAATATCATATACCGTAACAATTCCCTGTACACCGGGGAAAAAAAAATCGATAGATTTTTTTTCAAGATCTATCCGACTTAACAATTTTTTCAAAAAAATTTAACACAATTGTGACATATGGCCGACGATGTTCTGAGTAGAACCGTGTTGCGGTCGTGTCAACTAACTATTTGTAATAGTCATCTAACATAAATCACATTATATATCAATATTATACATATTATTATATCAACTAAATAAATGTCCAATGTTAATAGTGAATGATAGAATTAAATTAAAGTAAGGTCTGTCGTATTAGTATGTCATATAGGAATTAATTTGACTAATTAAAATTAAATTAATTAATTAAACTAAGAGTTAAATTATTAAGGTTCTAATGTAACGTGATGTTATGAGAGAAGAAAAGACAAACTAAGTGAGAAGAAATAGAAAGAAATTCGAATATAAGTTTTAACTTAATTGTGTGTGTTAAGTGTTAGTGAATAATAACTATCTAATTTAACTAACTAAATAATGTATAGGTACATTAAAAAAAAAAAAAAATTATTAATCTAATACTTGTGTGAGATTTATTTTCTCTTTTCATAATTTCTTCTTTTTATATTTCGTTCTCTTTTTTTGTTCTTTCATTTAATTTTTTTCTCACCTTTCATTTTATTGATAATAATTCAATTAAGAAGTTAAGTTAACTAATTAATTAGTATAGGATATGATGATCCATCCGTAGTCTTGATCCTGATGAATTCTTTTAGGCAAAAGTGTTCAAACGTTCACGTCGGAAAGAAATGTCATTTATCACTGCATCCAAGAATTAAGAGTCCATAGGATAATAAGTTCGACTTGTCGTCAGATATTATTCCATGATTGTTCAACGGTATTTATATATCGTGTTATGGACGTTAGACGAAGTTCCAAATGTCAATATGTCTTTTAGTTCAATTCTGTGATGCATATAGTGTTTATAAAGTTTAAATTGAAGGCAAGGTTAGTTCTCTTATAGTTGATACTTCGTTCAATCCAATGTAGTTCTGATTGATATAGTTTAAGAGTGTCAATATTGATTATTCGTCGTCAATAGGATTACGTGACAATGCATCTGCCACACAATTTTCAGTGCCAGGTATGTGTTCAATGGAGAACTCGAATGGCTGTAGGATGATTGAATATCTGGCAAGCTTCTGGCTTGTATGATTTGATCGACGCAAGGCTGCTACAGCACGTTGGTCCGTCTGTATGGTGAAGGGAGCACCAAGTAAGTACTTTTCAAGTTTGGTTATTGCCCAGATCACAGATAAAAGTTCCTTGTCGACTGTTGAATACTTTGTTTCTGCCGGCTTCAGCTTTCTTGAAATGTATAACGTAGGATGTAGAATGCCATCATGGTTCTGGAGCAGGCATGCACCAATGCCGTAGTTACTAGCATCTGTTCGTAAGAAAAATCTTTTGGAAGCATCGGGAAGTCTTAAAATTGGTTCATGCGAGAACAAATTTATAATTTTGTTGAAAGTTTCATTGCATGTACCAGTCCATGTCACCTTCACCGGCATATCTTTTTTTAACAATGAAGACAATACAGCCGTGATGGATGACAAGTTTGGTATGAATCTACTGTAATATTGAACAAGTCCTAACAAACTCCTGACCTGTTTCTTCGTCTGAGGAACTGCTATGTTTAGAATTTTGGAGACTGTACTAGGTAACGTTCGGATATATCCCGATCCAATGATATGTCCCAAAAAGGTTATCTCATTACACGCGATTTGCACCTTTGTAGGTTTAGCAGTTAGATGATAATTCCTTAGAGTGTCAAAAACATATCTAAGTCCCGAAAACATGTTTCCTCAAACGACGAACTAAACAAGCATATGTCGTCAATATATGTAATAACGTCTGGTCTACCTGATAAAATTTGTCGCATCAGGCGAATGAAGGTAGCTGGCGCATTAACAAGCCCAAAAGGCATCACATTCCACTGGTATAGACCTTGTGGAGTGGAAAATGCGGTGTAGTACTTAGCCTTTTCGGTCAGTGGTATCTGCCAATAACCTTTAGTTAAGTCTATCTTACTAAATATAGTTGCGTTGGATAGACGTGGCAGTAAGTCGTCGATAAGTGGATGTGGTTCGCTGTCAACTATAGTCTTAGCATTTAATTTTCTATAATCAACACATAGTCTAATGTTATTGTCCTTCTTCCGGACAATCACTAATGGAGAAGAGAATGGCGAATTACTAGTCTCAATGATTCCCAGAGACAACATCTGTTCAAGTTCCTTAGTAGTTTTAGCAAGGAAATGTAAAGGAACAGAATAGGGATGTACACGAATAGGTGTATCATCATTGAGAGTAATGTCATGACTGATAGCCGATGTGCGACCCGGGACGTCGGTCAATACATCTGGATAAGATTGTAATAGATTAGCAATCTGTAGACGCTGTTGCGGTGTAACCGTTGAAGAGATGGTTACATCCCGCCAAGATTCAGTAGGTTGAACTACTGGTACCGGTAACGGTAACTGTACCTCAGGAAAAGAAGATTCTTCTTCCTGGATGACAGATAAGTTAGAATAATGACAAGTGGATACTGTGTTGTCATCTAGTTCATGAAAAATTGACTGTAAGTGTTCAGGACGTGTATGAAATTGCTTGAGCATGTTAATATGAAATATCTTTTTTGTGTCCCTTGATATCTAAGACGTAATCAACGTCGGAAATTTTATCAATGACTTTGTAAGGACCATTCCAAGATATCAATAATTTATTGTTATTGTGAGGAAGTAACACATAAGCCTCGTCGCCTGGGAATAATTGGCGTAATCGTCGAGACCTATTTTGTAGAGATCGAGCCTTAGCTTTTGCAGCCTCAGAAGAAGCTGTTGCCAACTGGCAAGACTCAATAATGTTCTTCCGAAGATTAATCACGTACTCGTAAGATGACTGAGTGTCCTGAGTCATCTCCTCGTCAATTAATAAGTCTTTTATTAGTCCCATAGGACCTCTTGGGGGAGCACCAAAAACTAATTCAAAGGGAGAGAAGCCAGTTTGTTCATGCGGTACCTCCCGATAAGCAAATAGAACAGCTGGGAGTGCTCTGTCCCAGTCATGAGGGTGCTTAGCAGTAACCTTATGTAGTAGTTGTTTAAGTGTACGGTTAAGTCTTTCAACCGCACCATTACTCATCGGATGATAAATACTACTTAAATTCCTATCAATGTCCCAAGTTTTCATGACTTCCTTCATGGTGTCAGATATAAACTGTGACCCATGGTCTGATAAAAGTTTTCTAGGAAACCCTATTCTAGAAAAGATGAGATGTAGTGCATCAGCTACATCTGTGGTAGTGGTGGTCTTTAATGGGTAGCTTCTGGCCATCGTGTGCACAAATCAATGCACGTAAGGACGAATCTATGTCCTCTGGCCGATGGTAGCAATGGACCAATAATGTCTATTGCCATCTTGTCAAAAGGTCTCACTGAGATATCGCAAGCCTGAATAGGCGCCGTGTGAAAAGCTCCACGTGCTTTCACTTCTTGGCATGTAGTACAGGAACGTACATACTGCGAAATATCTCTTGACACCCCTGGCCAAAAGAATGAAGACAGTACTCGAGATCGTGTTCGAGTATATCCCATATGTCCAGCACAATGTGAGTCATGTGCATGTTGAAGAATGTACCTTCTAAAAGTATACGGGACCATAACTTGTTGTTTCATTTGTGATTTGTCATTAAAACATCTAATCAATATGTCATTTTTAATAACAAAACAATGTTTGTTATTATTACCTGAGGATAGATTGTCAACTTTATCAACCAACTTAAAAAATTTTTTTAAAGATTTATCCTCTTTTTGTTTGGTTGCAAATGTTTCCCTGTCAATAGGTGAATTGACTACAAATTCCTCTTGGTTGTCTGCATCCATTTTATTATCATCAACTTTCTCCATGAGTTGAGTCTGTGCTCTAGTCGTCACGGCGTTTCCAGTGCATAGGTTATGTTTCTCCCATTCTATAATCTCATCTGGAGTACAATCTTTACTGCCGTGTATACGACCGACCATCAAATCAGCTATAGGCTTTTTTAGCATACATACTTTTACGTTCCCTGTGAAGAAAGGTGTGTTAACATGAATAATAGCTGTGGGGTAAAACTCTATTGTTCCACCAAAAGTCATGCAACGGACATATTCCCCTGTTGCACAGCTAGGATGTACCAGCGACTGTCGTACACCAATCGTTGTGGATCCCGAATCCCTCAACACTGAGACGACGGATCCATTAACTAATCCCCTGTTAAAAATTAGTAGGCCTGTTCCATCGTTGACTGCAAGACCTACCTGTGGTATAATATGTCCGCAGTTGAGCACTGTTTCTTTCGCCTTCTGAAAAATAAGATTGCATTGCTGGCAACTATTTGCCACATTATAATTAATAGCAAAACATGCAGCAGAAGACTGTGTTGTATTATTGTCAAGTGGGACCTGAGCTATAGGGGTAGTATTATTTGTAACTGCCGCCCCTGTATTATGGTTGTAATGAGATGATCCCCGAGAATGAGATCGATTCCGAGTATAATTGTTAGAATTATCTCGTCGTCCTCTATAGCAACTATTATCTCGATGTCTCGAGCCATGATTATTACCATTCCAGTTATTATTATTATTGGGAGTATGTGATCGATTATAATGAGTGTTATGTTGACTATTGTGGTAGTTTGTTTGAGGTGAATAATTTCTATCTCGTGATCTACCTCTGTTGAACTCATTTTTATTGTTGAAATCATTATTATGTCCCTTCTGAAAGTTAACATTGTGATTTCTTTGGAACCTGCTTCTGTCTACACTGTGATGTCTTTGTTTGTTATTGTGATTGTAGGTCATATTAGACGCCACAGGTAGAGGTTCTCTTAATGAGGAGTTAGAAATGGTTGCATTCGGATGTGCCGAACAGTAGTTTAAAGAAATTTTTTCTAACTCGTCCATAGTACCTGGTTTACGCTCCTGCAAATATGCAAAAAATAGCTGGCTAACCGAAGATAATACCTTATCCCGTAGTAGTAAATCAACTAATTTGTCGTACGATTTGTTGACTTCTGCCAGTTCAACCCATCTATTAAATGTATTGCGTATGTTCGCAATGAATCCTGCAAAATCTTTTGGAGATTCAGGTAAAATTCCCTTAAATTTTAACC
>JAMPIV010017009.1:0-38675 GCA_024509875.1 Oreohelix idahoensis | reverse complement strand
TAATAAAGTTAGTCATTCATTGAATGTTCTCATTGCTCTGTAGATTCTATCATGATACAATTGACTTCATCATACAAGATATAGTGCTGCTAGAAACGAATGACATCTTCATCTAGTTAAATATTCCCTCAGACGTACAAATCGTGCGTCTGCCTATCGAAAACGATGGCTTCGTAAGAGAGTTCATAAGAAGTGCTTTTGTCACCTTGGTATCAGAAATATGATTCTGCCATTCCTTGGCAATAAGAATAAACACTGGGGTAAAGCATACACGATAGGTCTAGACGACTATCACTTTCCCCTACACATATATTGATCACTTTTTCCGGCGACAAGCCGATACAGAAAACACGACAGCCCCCCCCCCCCCCATCATCAGGCGAAGCCAAATCACACCTCTCTAGCCACACATCCGCTGAACAGCCTTTGACCTTTCTAGCGACAAAGAACATATAGTTCGACTTAGATATGTAAAGATATACAGATATAAGACAGACTCGTCCTACCTAGACAAACAATACACATAAATTCAGGCCATAGATATTCTGAAGCAAGAACAATCTATTCCTACCCAAACAAAGAATAAATCGTAGTAAAACTAGATTCGTCCGCGGAGTTCGATCTGAGACTCCTTTCAAGGGAAGTAACTCAATAATGACTTTTCCTTAAGCACTAAAAAGTATCTATTTTGTTTACAAAATATTTGCGAACATAACAAGCATACAAATGTATTATATTGCAAGATATCAAAAACTGCACGTAACAAGGGGCCTACAAGATAACAGCCTCCAGCATGAGAATGGAGGTACAGGCAGCTACTGCAGCCTTAATGTGGCTAACTGAAACTTCATTGACGAAGGCAGTCGTTGTGTCAGACTCTCAGTCCATGCTTCGAAGGGTATAAAATGGTTGGCCACGGCATGAACGGAAAACATTCATAGAAGCTTCAAATTCTGGAGCAGCTGATGTTGGTCTACTGTCCTGGTCATGCAGGGTTCACGGTAATGAGAGATCTGACAGACTAGCATCAAGAGCACCCACAGTGGGAACACTGGATATGGAAAAGGGAGAAATACTGAGAACAATTAATGATTGCCTGTTAGAGATGACACTGCAATAGATGCTTATGCCTGCTGGAATTTGGCATTAAAGGTAAGGCTAGCCGACATGGGCGTATGAGAGGATGTATCCATCGTGTATGCAACCAGCGAGCTATAGGAACAGCTAGCATTCACACTCTTCGAATAATACTGCGGGAAACTGAGCACCTATGGGTTTGGCCGCTGATCAATGATCTCTATTATGTTCAACAATAACATCAATACGTTTAATAGCGACAACATATTTAGAGATGAACAACAGCTGTGAGAGAAATGGTCATTGCACAGGTCATTAAGTGCGAAACGTTTAGTTCATAACTGAGGGAGACAGAGCACATATGGGTTTGCCCGGAGTTCAATTATCTCAATTCTATTCAACAAAAACAATAATTCATAACAGTTTTGAGTGACATTGGAATGCAGTGGTTCTAACTTGATATGAAAAATGAATTTAAAGAGTGAGCATCAGTGAAATGCTGTTTTCGTTATCCTTCATGGGATTTCAATGAAAATGTACAGACGTAAAGTACATCAATCATTGGTAGGCATAATAAACACTTTGCAGGTATTGCATCGTTGGTGGATAAGGCAACTGCAACACTGAGATGGCTGTCTGAAACTCCATCAACCAGGGCCGTTATATTGTCAGACTCTCAGGCCATGCTTCGGAAGATTCAGAACGGATGGCTGATACAGGAATGGAAGACATCAATAGAATCCTCAAGTTTTCAAGAACTGGTGTGGATCTACTGTCCTGGTCATGCAGCGGTACGTGGCAATGAGAGAGCTGTCAGACTGGCCTCGAGAGCACCCATAGTGGGGATACAGGACACGGATAAGGGAGAGATACTAGGGCTATTAATGATCGCCTGCTGGATAATGACAATGCAATGGATGAATCAACAAGGCTGAGGTTGTTGGAGTTTGGCAGAAATGGATGTAAAAGAGGATGCATCCGTCGTCTGTACAACCAGCGAGCTACAGGTACAATTAGCATTCATACTCTTCATTTGCTGAGGGAAACTGGTGTCGTGAGAAATTCTAATCCACATATATAAATTAAAACGTACATGTAAAGCCTAACAAATAAATTTAATAAAAGGAAAGAAGAAAAGGTAAAAAAGAACAGTGCTGTCACAATGACTGTACTCGAAATCCCCCTTGTTTTCTACTTCGTCTGCAAATTGTAACGTTTCACGTTGATAGTAAAGGCCTTCTGCAGCATACACGCGTTTCCCCAACACAATAAAATGTGTACTCCAATTCTAAGAAAAACCTTGAGATACGCAAGTTGACCTAGATTTAAAATTCCATTCATGTCTTTTTATACACTACGTTACCTTAAAAAAACAAAACGAAAGACAGATGGACTAAAGATAGAAAGAAGGGAGGGCTGAAAGCAGGGACACATGCAACACTAAACACGCGTCGCGCGATACACAATTGCTGCCATCACGCGTGTAAGGCCACATGCACTAGCTTTTTTCAAATCGACAGTGATAAAAAGCCACTACCCATACCAGAGTTAGGTTTTAAAAAAACTTACAAAATTCTTATTAGGAAATATGACATTATACTGGTTTACGTTTGAAAACATGACAGTACCCAGACACCCTAAAGTTTGGAAGTGAGGAGGTAGTAACAGCACGACTATCCTAGAAGAAAATGCATATTGGCTCCATTAAATATATATATATTAGGGTTCCTTAGGACTTGCTGACAAATAATATGTTGAGTGTTACGCAAATAGTCTAGGAATTAACAAATTATAGCCAAAAGAAAATAGTGAGGGTGTCAGACAACACCAAATTCAGAATCGCTCAGTGGCAGAATTTCACCCCACCATTGTACGGGAAATAGGCTGACATGTTACCTCCTATTTGATTGGCGGAAAATAAATGTAAGGCTAAACACGATTAGTCGGACTATAAATACTACTTCTTTGTTGTTAGGGGAAACGTGAGAAGTGTAATATTTTTTGAAAAGTAGGTAAACATGGCACGATTGGTTAGAGCTGCCAATACGTTGAGCACCAGTGCATATTGTTATAAATAAAAAACTGGGACATCGGCAGATCGACGTTGTGCTATATTCATTGCCATTCAACGTCACTGTGTAATATTTCCATGAATTGTGGTAAGCTTGAAAGGTTTGATATCTTTTTAATGAAAATTGAATGTAAATTGATAAATTATGTCTGTATATATGTGTGGTTCAGTAGCGAACTTGAGGTAAAGCCTATATAATGCTCCAGCCTGAACAGAAGGTGTCGGAGGAAAGTTAAACTAAATAGAATTGCCAAACAGTACACTGACACCTATATTATTGACTAGAAAGAAATAATGCTGGAATTGCAGAGGCGTGGTAACCATTAGGGAGGAAAATACTGGTGAAAATTGTTTCAGATGAAGATAGCAGTTGGCCTACCGCTCTGAACTCAGTGTTTGTTATGTATTGTGCTCAGTGTAGAAATAGAGTATAAATTAGTTCTGAAGTAGGAGGTACAACCTTCTTGTTTCAGGGACTGTGGTCCTAAAGCTATTGAGCAGTACCTGGTCAGAGCTTTGCTGAATCCAGAGGCGGACAGCATACTCCTTGGTCCATATAGCAAACAGTGAGGTGTCTCCAGAACACACGGGGGAGCAATCGAGCAGAGGAGTCTTTTCCTGCCGCCATCACGAAAGTTAAGCCTATGTGGCCAGCGGAGCTCAACATTATGTATACCCCCTTAAACTGACATTGTATTAACATAAGAGGGGAAATTAATTGTTTTAATGAACGGAACTGAGAACATCTCCAATACTAGTTCCAACAGAAATAAACACTTGAAGTCATGATGACAAATACCAACATAGCTTGAAAAAACAACACCAGTATTACCTCATATTACTACTACACAACTGACACACATATGATAAAATTAATAAAATATGTCACTACAAGATTCATATTGATAAATTCTATATATATATATATATATATAACTTATAATTGAAATTGATTGTGATTCCTGGTTCACTTTGTAGTTGAATCAGGACACATATATATTAATGAAAAGTAATTAATACATATTGATATTTGAAAATTTACCAGTGACTCGTTTAAGATAGTTTCATAGAATGTTCCATGTATGTGAGTGTCACAGTGTTGTCAAGTGTGGTGGAATAAATTAAATTGTTTATCTGTCTGTTGTTGTTGTGACTTACACTTCATCATATACATACCCTAGACATATAACGTAGTCATCACAATATTCCAGAATAATTCTGACTGAGGTATACATATGTGGCAGCAAGTAAGGTTATCTGTAAAACACTACACCTATTAGATACAGATACCTTCACAGCTGATCTCAGTCAGTACACTAAGTCCCCTATAGATATTTATAAAATCCCACTTTACCACATATATTGGGGGCTCGCTCCAGATATATTGAACTTTCTCCTGTTATAGATATTGGGAATAAAAAGAATTAAAAGGTATCCTTGGGTGGAAAGAAATAAGGTTGAGCTCTCAGTGCCTGTAGTGTCCTTAGATAATTATTGAAAGATTGAATTGCATGTTAGACAATGGCCGACTTGGCAAAATTTCGATCTGCTGCTGTACAGACTGCGAAAGAGTTAGGAATGGACGGGCAAATTATGATTTCTTATGTCACTGCTGAATGTGACAAATATATTGAACGGGAAGAAAGAAGATTAGAAAAAGAGGCGAAAGAAAGAGGCTGAAAAGGAAATTAAGAGGTTGCAGATTGAGGCTGAGGCTAAGAGGTTGCAGATTGAGGCTGAGGCTAAGAGGTTGCAGATTGAGGCTGACAAAGAGGCTAAAGCATTGGAAGCAGAAGAAAGAAAATTAGCTGCAGAAAGAGAAGAGAAGAAATTAGCTGCAGAAAGGGAAGACAAGAGATTAGCTGCAGAGAGGGAGGCAGAAAAGGAGGAGAAGAGATTACAAAGGGAACACGAGTTACGACTAAGGGAGTTTGAGTTTCAAGGCCATGCTCCTGAAAATGGTGCCAGTCCCTTTACCTCTGATGCTACTGCTAGTCAGGGAGCCTCAACCTCAGCTATGAATTTTCATTTAGATCATTTCGTTGAGAAAGACGATGATATTGAGAGCTATCTAAATAGATATGAACTATTGGCTACCACATATGGGTTAGAGAGAGAAAGGTGGAGCTTAAAGTTATCTCAAGGACTTCGTGGGGCAGCTTATGAAGTTTTTGCTAAAATGAGCAGAGGTGATCAGGAAAATTATGACATGCTAAAGCAGGCTCTTTTGTTAAGGTATGAAAAGAACGCAGAATGTTATAGAAAAAAATTTAGGAATGCTAAACTACTGTCAGGTGAAACCTATCACCAGTTCTCTGCACGAATAGAGACATACTTGGAGAAATGGACTTCTCTGGGGAAAACCCAAGATCTTAAGGAAATGATCCTTATAGAACAATTAAGAGAGTCCATGGCTCCAGACCTGAGAAAGTTTCTCATGGAACAAGGTGCAGAGAGGCTGGGTGAGTTGCTAAATGTTGCTGAAAGGTATCAAGCAGCTCAAGCAGAGGTAACAGGTAATAAAAAGAAACAGGTGGATAATTTTAGGGCACCACAGAACTTTAATAAATTTGATCCTAGGGATCAAAACAAAGGTAAGCACCAGTTTGATAGGCCACGGTATGAAAATAAAAATAAAACCCCACAATTCGATGAAAGGAAATATGATGAAAGAAAATCTTTCAACCAAGGAAAAAAGGTGGTGTAAGAATTGTCAGATGAACAATCATGACACTGACCAGTTTAGAAGGAAACCTGTGTATATGGCCACCCTTTAGGTCAGGTCGACCTCAAGGCAGGAGGAGGATATTATGTTAGATACCACTCCAGAAGAGATGAGGAAGGCACAGGCTGGGGATAAGACCCTCAAGCCTTGTTTCAGGAAGTTGTCAACTTGTCATACAACTCCAGGCAAGGGAGATTTTTACATGAAAAACAAGTTGATGTATAGGAAGACTGGAGCTAGATCCAAAGGTCAGGGACAGCTGGTACTTCCTAAAAGATATAGGGCAGAATTAATAAGGAGCCTACATGTGAAACCAGATGGGGACCATGAAAAAATAGGTACCATCATCCAAAAGGTGGCTCACAATTATTATTGGCCCAAGGCAAGATGGGACATTGAGAATTTTGTAGAAAGGTGTAGCATAGCACATGAGGGAACACCCACAAGTGGGAACATTGATCAGCACCTGGACACGCCATGGGGCAACCGTAGGCCTGACAATAGAAGAAAAAATAAATTTGATAAAGTGGACCAAATGGAATGGGTAGCCCCTTTTCACGGACAAGCTTCACTTAACTGTTTTACAATGGCCACTATGCGGAGAGTGCAAAAAGATGTCTTACCCCAGGATAAGCCGAAAATCCCTCAATCGGACTTAAACAAACTGGAGGAAGAGGATGTAGAGAGGAAATCTCTCATCAAGAATTTTAAGTGGGGAGAAAGCCCCAAAAGAAAAATTGGTAGCGGTCGTTTTGTGCATGATAATTCTGGGAAGAAAAATCATCACTATAGAGCTTCTAGTGGAAGAGACCATACCGGTGCATGGACAAATAGGTCCACAAAATTAAAGCTCCACATGTAACTCTGTTAAGAACGTGGACTGATGAAAAAGCAGAGGAAAATATCACATCCTCATACCAATATGTGAATGAGCTGACCACTCGTTTAAAAACTGGCTGGAAACTTGCCAAAGAAAATTTGAAACAAGCCAGGAAGAAACATGCTGCCTATTATAACAGGAAGGCGAAAGACAGAGATTTGGCTGTGGGAGAGAAGGTACTGCTTCTTCTCCCCGGGAGTCAGAATAAGTTACAGATTGGATGGCAAGGTCCGTATACAGTTCTAGAGAAGGTGTCTAGAACAAATTATAAGATAGATAAGAAGGGGAAAGAAAAAATCTATCATGTGAATCTCCTGAAGAAATTTTTGGAAAGAGAACATCAGGAAGAGACACACTTGTTGACCTTGTCTATCGCCATGGAGATGAAAAAGGAACCACTTCCGGATACAAATCAGCTGTTTGCCAGACTAAATAAAGCTAAATATTTCTCAAAAGTGGATCTGAGTAAAGGATACTATCAGATTCCAGTAAAGCCTGAGGTTAGACCATACCTAGCTTTTAGTACCTCAGAAGGACACTATGAGTTTAATAGATTGCCATTTGGATTGAAGAATGCGCCTAGTGTCTTCTCTAGGATGATGAGAAAATTATTGGACCCTCTGAATAATCCATGTATCACAAATTTCATGGATGATATCCTTATAGCAACAGAAACATTTGAGGAACACATTGACTCTCTGAACATGCTGTTTAATCGACTTAGGGAAGCGAATTTAACAGCCCGACCAACCAAATGTTGCGTTGGATGTAAAGAATTGGAATTCCTGGGACACACAGTTTATCAGGGAAACATGACCCCTGACCCAAAGAATTTAGAGAAACTAAAGAAAGCCCCGAGACCACAAACCAAGAAAGACGTGAGATCCTTTGTCTCATTATGTGGTTTCTACCAAAAGTATATCAAAAACTTTAATTCCATATGTGCACCGTTAACTGATTTGACACGTAAGGGAAATCCAGATCGAATTACATGGACACCACAATGTGAAATAGCTTACCAGGAATTGAAGGAAAAGCTAACAAGCAAACCTATTTTGAAATTACCTGACTTAAGTCAAGAATTCATTGTAAGGACGGATGCCAGTAATATTGGGTTAGGTGCAACTCTGCTACAGAGATCAGATGCATTAGATGGGGAATTAAGCCCAGTGGCATATGCTAGCAGAAAGTTGAATAAAGCTGAAATCAACTACTCAACTAGCGAAAAAGAATGTCTTGCAGTAATATGGGCAATAAAGAAATTCAATATTTATCTGTATGGGAAGGCATTTAAGTTGCAAACGGATCACAAACCTTTATCGTTTCTAGCACAGGCTAGGCATGAGAACTCGAGATTACTCCGTTGGTCTTTATTGATGCAGCCATTTGAGTTTAGCATAGAGTATATAAGTGGAAAAACAAATCTGGGAGCGGATTTTTTAAGCCGCCATCCGTGTGATGAGAATCACCCTAAAACCCAGGAATAATAATAAATTTCTCTATGTGTATATAGAATTATAGACTGACATATAACGTCTGTTTTAAGTGGGGAGGATTTGTCGTGAGAAATTCTAATCCACATATATAAATTAAAACGTACATGTAAAGCCTAACAAATAAATTTAATAAAAGGAAAGAAGAAAAGGTAAAAAAGAACAGTGCTGTCACAATGACTGTACTCGAAATCCCCCTTGTTTTCTACTTCGTCTGCAAATTGTAACGTTTCACGTTGATAGTAAATGCCTTCTGCAGCATACACGCGTTTCCCCAACACAATAAAATGTGTACTCCAATTCTAAGAAAAACCTTGAGATACGCAAGTTGACCTAGATTTAAAATTCCATTCATGTCTTTTTATACAATACGTTACCTTTAAAAAAAAAAAAAAACCGAAAGACAGATGGACTAAAGATAGAAAGAAGGGAGGGCTGAAAGCAGGGACACATGCAACACTAAACACGCGTCGCGCGATACACAATTGCGGCCATCATGCGTGTAAGGCCACATGCACTAGCTTTTTTCAAATCGACAGTGATAAAAAGCCGCTATCCATACCAGAGTTAGGTTTTAAAAAACTTACAAAATTCTTATTAGGAAATATGACATTATACTGGTTTACGTTTGAAAACATGACAGTACCCAGACACCCTAAAGTTTGGAAGTGAGGTGGTAGTAACAGCACGACTATCCTAGAAGAAAATGCATATTGGCTCCATTAAATATATATATTTGAATTCCTTAGGACTTGCTGACAAATAATATGTTGAGTGTTACGCAAATAGTCTAGGAATTAACAAATTATAGCCAAAAGAAAATAGTGAGGGTGTCAGACAACACCAAATTCAGAATCGCTCAGTGGCAGAATTTCACCCCACCATTGTACGGGAAATAGGCTGACATGTTACCTCCTATTTGATTGGCGGAAAATAAATGTAAGGCTAAACACGATTAGTCGGACTATAAATACTACTTCTTTGTTGTTAGGGGAAACGTGAGAAGGGTAATATTTTTTGAAAAGTAGGTAAACATGGCATTATTGGTTAGAGCTGCCAATATACTCAATTCAGGGCGTCTGTTCCGGGCCACATCTTGTAATAAACCTACTAAGAAACAGTGCGTTGAGCACCAGTGCATATTGTTATAAATAAAAGCCTGGGACATCGGCAGATCGAAGTTGTGCTATATTCATTGCCATTCAACGTCACTGTGTAATATTTCTATGAATTGTGGTAAGCTTGAAAGGTTTGATATCTTTTTAATGAAAATTGAATGTAAATTGATAAATTATGTCTGTATATATGTGTGGTTCAGTAGCGAACTTGAGGTAAAGCCTATATAATGCTCCAGCCTGAACAGAAGGTGTCGGAGGAAAGTGAAACTAAATAGAATTGCCAAACAGTACACTGACACCTATATTATTGACTAGAAAGAAATAATGCTGGAATGCAGAGGCGTGGTAACCATTAGGGAGGAAAATACTGGTGAAAATTGTTTCAGATGAAGATAGCAGTTGGCCTACCGCTCTGAACTCAGTGTTTGTTATGTATTGTGCTCAGTGTAGAAATAGAGTATAAATTAGTTCTGAAGTAGGAGGTACAACCTTCTTGTTTCAGGGACTGTGGTCCTAAAGCTATTGAGCAGTACCTGGTCAGAGCTTTGCTGAATCCAGAGGCGGACAGCATACTCCTTGGTCCATGTAGCAAACAGTGAGGTGTCTCCAGAACACACGGGGGAGCAATCGAGCAGAGGAGTCTTTTCCTGCCGCCATCACGAAAATTAAGCCTATGTGGCCAGCGGAGCTCAACATTATGTATACCCCCTTAAACTGACATTGTATTAACATAAGAGGGGAAATTAATTGTTTTAATGAACGGAACTAAGAACATCTCCAATACTAGTTCCAACAGAAATAAACACTTGAAGTCATGATGACAAATACCAACATAGCTTGAAAAAACAACACCAGTATTACCTCATATTACTACTACACAACTGACACACATATGATAAAATTAATAAAATATGTCACTACAAGATTCATATTGATAAATTCTATATATATATATATATATATATATAACTTATAATTGAAATTGATTGTGATTCCTGGTTCACTTTGTAGTTGAATCAGGACACATATATATTAATGAAAAGTAATTAATACATATTGATATTTGAAAATTTACCAGTGACTCGTTTAAGATAGTCTCATAGAATGTTCCATGTATGTGAGTGTCACAGTGTTGTCAAGTGTGGTGGAATAAATTAAATTGTTTATCTGTCTGTTGTTGTTGTGACTTACACTTCATCATATACATACCCTAGACATATAACGTAGTCATCACAATATTCCAGAATAATTCTGACTGAGGTATACATATGTGGCAGCAAGTAAGGTTAATTCTAATGATCTATTTCTATTCCTTCAAACTTTTTTTATTTATTGTTCTATCAATACCAAATTTAAACAGAACGTTTATTATTATATTTTAAATTTTTGTTAGATTGGATTTTTTATAACTTATGCAGACTTTGGTACATAGAACTTTAATGTTTGCTCTAAAATAGAGACCGATGTAATCAAAATGTTACAACTTTATTTGCCATAAATTAAAATATTGATAAAGGTGTCGAAAAACAGATGTGACATAAGTTTTATTATGCTGTGGAAAATATTTTTTGTAAAATCCCATATTGATTGAATAAAAAATGTACAGGTTATAAAAACATTAGTAACATAAAAAAGGTTCTGAGCAAATCTAGATTTTATTCATAGAAAAAGCACAATTTCTGAAGAACATACTATTTACAAAATACAAATATGCCTACTTAGAATGTGTTCTGACAAATGATTTTCACATATTTAGATTCAAAGGAATATAACTTATACGAATATAGACTTAGCCCAAGTGTCATTTTTCCGCTGTTTTGGCTTAAATTGAGATGTAGCTCCTCCTCTTAAATTTACTGATAGTGTCATTAAGTAGCGGCCCATCTCGATCTGTTTCACTACAGCAGTATCAGTTACATTTTTTTGTACTTATTTTTATTGCGAGCGTTTAATTGTCGCACTTTCTTTCTTTCTCTGCTATAGGTAGATGATATTTTGTATTTTCATTCGTACACTCCCTTCAGTACATTTCATTTTCTATGTTTACCTGCATATCCCTCATGAGATAAGATTAATCGACAACCATGTTGGTTATCGTTGCCGCAGCCGACATCAGACTTCTGAATATCAGTACAAATGGCCTCAGCGTATTTGATTAATCACTGATGAGACACAGGTGTTCTCATCACTAACGCTTGTCATATGGGGATACAACTTATTGATAGACACGAATGACAAGATAACGTTAGATAAAAGTAATATTGTTACATCTCAAACACATGGTCATATGCGGTTACAGGTGTGTTTGGAAGTTTGTACAAAAGGACATCGGACAACTTATTTCCATATATGAGAAACGTTACCTTTGCAATTTTTTTTCCTGTCGGAAAATATTTTGAATTTCCCTACGGGCCCTGCATGTTTGAAATTATTGGAGCGTTTATTTAACTCCATAACAACCAATGCGTGGAAAGGCAGTGAAAATAATCTGACCATTTTCTCAAGCTATTTCACTGTGAGATTCACGCTTGCCAAGACAACCGCAGACTTGCCAGAATTAGAATTCAGAACTCCTTCTTAACATACCGAGACCTTTTATTGGAGTATTTATAAGGATATACAAAACACAGCCAGGAAATCTCTATAATTTTAATAAGGAAACCTGGACTGAGGAAACTAAAAGCACACGGAGTCATAGAGAGAATTATCTTATTAAAGAAACGACACCCCAGACGCGTATAAGAGGCCCATTCATGTCTCTTTTATTGAGCAAAAAGTCTATGAGCCGGACTGGCGCAAGTTGTCATTTTACATTCTATATTTTGGTATTTGTAATTTAACAAATTTAACTTCGATTTAATCATTTTAAAGTTACTGCGTGTTTGTCTCAGGCAGCTTACTACACGTACTCTAAACAGAGCTATACTAGAATAATAGAATTTCAGTGAGTAAATCGATGGTGGGGGCATATTTTAGAATTTACGTGCTCAACCAAAGCAGCATTGTTTTCGCTTATCTGAATATCTTGTGAATACTCCCTTGGGATAGAAGTGTCATGACCCTTCTATCTACAAATCTTCCAAGAGTAATCGTATGCAAAGTTAGACACCTTTGAAGCCCATATTAGATACTCGTGAGCTTTGGCCACTGTTGGACCACTACTGCAAAGCTGGGGAGGCAATACCGTCACACTGATAAGTCAGGACGTGTGTTGAGCATACGTGCTGGACTCAGCATTCATTTTGTCAGGAGAAATTTCGACATTTCAATTTTTGATTACAAGAGGAATTTGTTTTTGAAAATATTAGATACAGAAAATGTAGGAATGAACTGCTTATAAGTAAAGATAGTAGGAGAGAGTGTTCATAGTTATGAGTTTTGCACAAAACTACATATATATAAATTAAAACGTAAGTGTAAAGCCTAACGAATTACTTGAATAACAGGAAAGAGAAAAGGTAAAAAAGAACAGTGCTGTCACAATGACTGTACTCGAAATCCCCCTTGTTTTCTACTTCGTCTGCAAATTGTAACGTTTCACGTTGATAGTAAAGGCCTTCTGCAGCATACACGCGTTTTCCCCAACACAATAAAAATGTGTACTCCAATTCTAAGAAAAACCTTGAGATACGCAAGTTGACCTAGATTTAAAATTCCCTTCATGTCTTTTTATACACTACGTAGCCAAAAAAAAAAACGAAAGACAGATGGACTAAAGATAGAAAGAAGAGAGGGCTGAAAGCAGGGGGACACATGCAACACTAAACACGCGTCGCGCGATACACAATTGCTGCCATCACGCGTGTAAGGCCACCTGCACTAGCTTTTTTTCAAATCGACCGTGAAAAAAAAAAAAACACAACCCATACCAGAGTTAGGTTTTAAAAAACTTACAAAATTCTTATTAGGAAATATGACATTATACTGGTTTACGTTTGAAAACATGACAGTACCCAGACACCCTAAAGTTTGGAAGTGAGGAGGTAGTAACAGCACGACTATCCTAGAAGAAAATGCATATTGGCTCCATTAAATATATATATTTGGGTTCCTTAGGACTTGCTGACAAATAATATTCTAACAGTGTATAAAAACACATAGGAAATTTCAACAAACTTACAAAATTCTTATCGCTCAGTGGCCAAATTTAAAATGGTATTGGCTGTCCATGGTACACGTTACCCAGACACCCTAAAGTTTGGAAGTGAGGAGGTAGTAACAGCACGACTATCCTAGAAGAAAATGCATATTGGCTCCATTAAATATATATATTTGGGTTCCTTAGGACTTGCTGACAAATAATATGTTAAACGTTACGCAAATAGTCTAGGAATTAACAAATTATAGCCAAAAGAAAATAGTGAGGGTGTCAGACAACACCAAATTCAGAATCGCTCAGTGGCAGAATTTCACCCCACCATTGTACGGGAAATAGGCTGACATGTTACCTCCTATTGGATTGGCGGAAAATAAATGTAAGGCTAAACACGATTAGTCGGACTATAAATACTACTTCTTTGCTGTTAGGGGAAACGTGAGAAGGGTAATATTTTTTGAAAAGTAGGTAAACATGGTATGATTGGTTAGAGCGGCCAATATACTCAATTCAGGGCGTCTGTTCCGGGCCACATCTTGTAATAAACCTACTAAGAAACAGTGCGTTGAGCACCAGTGCATATTGTTATAAATAAAAGCTTGGGACATCGGCAGATTGAAGTTGTGCTATATTCATTGCCATTCAACGTCACTGTGTAATATTTCTATGAATTGTGGTAAGCTTGAAAGGTTTGATATCTTTTTAATGAAAATTGAGTGAAAATTGATAAATTATGTCTGTATATATGTGCGGTTCAGTAGCGAACTTGAGGTAAAGCCTATATAATGCTCCAGCCTGAAGAGAAGGTGTCGGAGGAAAGTGAAACTAAATGGAATTGCCAAACAGTACACTGATACCTATATTATTGACTAGAAAGAAATAATGCTGGAATTGCAGAGGCGTGGTAACCATTAGGGAGGAAAATACTGGTGAAAATTGTTTCAGATGAAGATAGCAGTTGGCCTACCGCTCTGAACTCAGTGTTTGTTATGTATTGTGCTCAGTGTAGAAATAGAGTATAAATTAGTTCTGAAGTAGGAGGTACAACCTTCTTGTTTCAGGGACTGTGGTCCTAAAGCTATTGAGCAGTACCTGGTCAGAGCTTTGCTGAATCCAGAGGCGGACAGCATACTCCTTGGTCCATATAGCAAACAGTGAGGTGTCTCCAGAACACAGGGGAGCAATCGAGCAGAGGAGTCTTTTCCTGCCGCCATCACGAAAGTTAAGCCTATGTGGTCAGCGGAGCTCAACATTATGTATACCCCCTTAAACTGACATTGTATTAAAATAAGAGGGGAAATTAATTGTTTTAGTGAACGGAACTGAGAACATCTCCAATACTAGTTCCAACAGAAATAAACACTTGAAGTCATGATGACAAATACCAACATAGCTTGAAAAAACAACACCAGTATTACCTCATATTACCACTACACAACTGACACACATAGGATAAGATTAATAAAATATGTCACTACCAGATTCATATTGATAAATTCTGTACATATAACTTGTATATAAGGGGGAACACCCACCCAGAAATGGGTTATCTTTTTAAAAAATTAACAGAAAAATAACTAACAAACTTGTTGACATAAAATTTGGCCACATGTTACAAGAGATATTTTATTTTATGATGAACAAAGTTTACTTTATAAATTTTAATGTTTTATGTGAAAATAATTAATTAACATGAAGTGATGACAAAAAAAAAAAAAGTGCTTAATACATATTGATATTTGAAAATTTACCAGTGACTCATCCAAGATAGTCTTATAGAATGTTACATGTGTGTGAGTGTCACAGTGTTGTCAAGTGTGGTGGAATAAATTGACTTGTTTATCTGTCTGTTGTTGTTGTGACTTACACTTCATCATATACATACCCTACACATTCAATGTAGTCATCACTATATTCAAGAATAATTCTGACTGAGGTATAAATATGTGGTAGCAAGTAAGGTCATCTATAATACACTACCCTTATTAGATATAGATACCTTCACAGCTGATCTCAGTCAGTACACTAAGTCCCCTATAGATATTTATAAAATCCCACTTTACCACAACAGGAACCAGAATATTTTGGTATTGATTTTGATATACATACTATAACAACTAGTGTACGTTATTACTAGCAGTAGATAATAGTTTATGAAGAGGTACAGAAAAGTATAATTAAATTGTGTTACGTTTGTTCAGTGCGTGTTATATAACTTTTATATTTCTTGGAAAATGCTTAATGGGACATTTCATATTTTTTTTATGATTTAATAAACAGTAATATGGACTATTTGAGTTTTGTAAGTCTTTAGGTTTAATGTCCTTGGTGACGTGGAATACTGGTATTAGTCAATCTATTAGTTATTGTAGTGACTTTGTTAGTTATTGTAATGACTTTGTTAGTTATTGTAATGACTTTGTTAGTTATTGTAGTGACTTTGTTAGTTATTGTAATGACTTTGTTAGTTATTGTAGTGACTTTGTTAGTTATTGTAGTGACTTTGTTAGTTATTGTAGTGACTTTGTTAGTTAATGACTTTTGTAATTAGTGGTGAGTGCGCCTGAAGGACGAATGATGTAAATATAAGACCAAAGTGAGAGACAACAGTACATAAAGTAAACATTACAAGCCCAATAACATCAGACTTGTAACTGCATAGCACCATCTGGAAGAACCTTCTTGGGTTAAACTAGGTAGCACTCATCTCAAGATACTGGTAGTTATGTCTAAGTGAGGAGCACAACCTTTCACACCTTTGATACATAACTGTTGCACATACACTGAACACATAGATGAACATGTGCCACGTCACAAAATGATTATATAGGTGCCACCAAAAACGAACAGTTTGAACAATGAAAAATTACACAGTTGACATGTCAATGAACAAATATGTTGACATTGTAACACATGAGCGCGTACACTGTCACAACTCCATGAGGTATTTTCATTCACTAGCTGTTAATTATCACAACAGTACTTGTTAACAAAAAAGCTTTAGTTGGTTTTCCAGACAGACATCTAGTGAACAGACGTGAACAATTACCCCTTCGACAGTGTCTCTACAGTCCATCCAGTTCGTTTCAAAGGCACCTTTACCATTCGGCACAAAGGCACCTTTACAGTCGGGATCACCCTGAAGATCATCACGTGTTATGTTGGAAAGGTCATCAACTTTGAACTCTCCTGATCTAGATAAACATTTTATTATTTCATTAGTTTGTTATTATCATTATTTTATCTTTGTGCTCCTTACAGAGCATGGAACCACCGTTATAGCTGGTTATCTTGTAGGAAGCCTGCATCAAGCTCCGTCTGCGGTAGTTTCTATGGCAATGTCGTCCATGATGAGTTTGCCAGTCTCATGTATAATATCATATTAGTCTGTATGTAGAGATGTTACATTACACGTTTTAGTTTTTATTGGACATACGAGGCAGCAGTTAATTATAGTGGACAATTAGTATGATAATACAGAGTGACAGGACAAAGATTATACGATTAAAGCTTGTATATGTCGGCAAACCTGTTATAAACAGATGTGAGGAAACACATATAGTAGGTGTGAATTCATATATATATAATTTCACTGCAGTATAGAAGTAAGCAAAAGCGTAAAATGAGGCGGCTTGTTGAGAGCATACAATGCAGTCACTTTTTTTGAAATCTCCAAAGATAACAAAGAAATGTTTATTTAGCGACATGAACATTTCAATTAAGATAAATTTCGGAATAATTCCACGTAAACTGGTATCTTTATGATCAGCTGGCAATCGCAACGAACTTCTATAGCAAAATTATATGTTAATTAGCACACTATACAATCAGCTGTAATTATATACTGAAGCACATTAAAAACGCACCACCCGTATAATCCAGGAACAGAGTGTGAAATGTAAATATAAGCGTTTACAAGTTTACATATTTGGAATCTTTATTCATTTTCCTATGAATCCATGCTGGTCATTAATTTGTACATTTGATTGTTATGAAATTCATTGCATTCTGTGCAGGCAAGGGAGAAAACCAAAAATGCAACCAATAAAAAATTCATTCACACTATCCTCAGTATCTGGTATGTCCACCGTGTGCTTGCAAACAAGCTTGGCAGCGGTTCCGCATGGAACGCACAAGTCTCTGAAGGAAATTCCGGGGAATCAAGTCCCATTCACGTGTTAGAGCAGCTTCGAGCTGTTGCAGATTAGCAGGAGAACCTTGCCTGTAGACTCTGCGTCCAAGCTCGTCCCACAGATGTTCTATAGGGTACATGTCTGGTGATAGGGCAGGCCAATCAATCGTCACAATGTTCTGCTGCTGTAGATATTGCTGCGTAATGCATGCGGTGTGCGCACGTGCGTTATCCTGCTGGAGAAGCTGCAAGTCTGGATAATTTGTGAACGCAGGAGCAACCAATGCATCCAAAACCTCATACCGATATGTCACAGCATTAACATTTCCACGGAAGACGTGAAGAGGCAAGCGATGGTGAAAACTGAATCCTCCCCAAATATGAATACTGCCACCTCCAAATCGGTTGTGCTGACGAACACAGCAATCTGCAAAGCGCTCTCGACACCGTCACCACATCCGCATACGTCCATCAGCAGAGGATATGTTGAATCTGCTCTCGTCTGTGAATAGGACAGCATTCCACTGCAGTCTAGTCCATCTGACATGTTGCTCTTGCCATTGCAGGCGCTGCTAACGATGTCTGTGAGTCAAGTTTGGCTCAACATAAGGTCGTCTTGCAGTAAGGCCTGTATCTCTGAGTCGTCGTATGACTGTCATTCGAGAGACTTGCCCACGTCTACCCACTATTACTCTTGCTGTTTGACTTGCCGGGATAGAACGATTCCTTAGGTGACTCAGCACAATATGACGATCTTGCGCAGGGGTAGTAACTCGTGGTTGGCCACTCCGAAGTCTATCCCGGGCACTGCCAGTGGTTCCGTAACGTTCATTGAGACGTACGATAGTGCTGTGGTGGCAATTCATCCTTCTGGCAATGGCCCGCGAGCTCATTCCGGTCTCCAACATACCAATGGCTCGTTGGCGGTCGTTTTCAGATAGTCGTGGCATTTCAAGCAAATGTACTGGGTGTTTTGTCTCAATGGCCTTTTTATACCAAGTATACTGCCACAACGCGTACACATTTTCAGGGTCATAACTGTTGGGAATCGTGTTGCACGTGTAACTTTCATTGTTTTCATGTAGTCTGTGGGTTGAATCATGCACTTTCCATTCCAGCAGCCATTCGCTCTCTACCTCATGACAAACACGGGGAAAATCCATTCCCACACTATTTTTTCCCAGCTTCTCGGCATCAGTATATATAATAGTGGTGCGTTTTTAATGTGCTTCAGTATATATTTAATGCCTTAAAAAGAATAATTGTTTTGGCATGTGTGCAGAAACATCTAATGCATGTGATTATAGTAGTAGGAGAGAATTACCATTACTAATAGGCGAGACAATTTTTATTTTGTCCATAAACTAGCATAGATTCAGAAAACACATTGTCCGGAAATGTTGTCAAGCTGAAAGTGAAAAAAAGCACGGACGTCTCGGAGACAAAGAGAAGCGTACATTAGAAATGCTGTATCAGACCAGTTCGTACTTCATAAAATCACTTCAGAATCTGCCAGAGCTGAGGGCCATCTTTTGTTGCTAGAAATATTAAGCCTCAACACAATAGATAACTAAAGAGAAGTCACAGCTAACCGCCACTGGGAGCGCTCTGAAACCAACCGCAGATTCGTAGTACCACTTTCTGAGAGTAATTTCTCTATAGATTGTTTAGATTACAACAGATCATAATGTTAAGTAATTGATAATTACGTTTGACGCTGGTTGAAAATTAATGTTATGCTTTACATAATTGCATGGGTATATGCCATGCCTTGTGTCAGAACAAATATGGCGTGTCCTTCCATATAACTTCAAAAATCCATGTCAGGACTGACGGCCATTTTCAGGGATTTAATTTTGGGTGATGTGCTCAAAGAGCTAACAGTTCTTCTCAGGGCTTTAATTTTGTGCAATATGTACACAGGGTTCATATTGTCTTCTTGTCTTAGATTCTGTTAATGTGTAATAGGGAAGACAAAAATAATTTAATTTTGGCAGAAGCTAAGCTAATCGGAATTAAATATGACTAATTCGAAAATGTCGGTAACTGACGTAGGTAAAAAGGTAAAGGATCCCGTTACACGCCCATTGAGGCATATTGGGAATATGGTGTTTAGACCCATATTTTTTTGACCATAGGCATACTAGGGGTGATGTGGTCAGCATCACGCCGGTAACTGATGTATTAATTCTTAAATGTATTGTATTGTTGGATAAAGCACACTCGTTTTACTGGCATATCACAGCCTCATGACTGTGTTGTCAAAATGAGGAATCAGATTTTCAGTGGCCAGTCAGCATCGGAGGGTTGTCTTGAATGTAAAATACGAGTACCAACCCATCGCCATATACTTGCAAGTTTAAACTTTTTGTGAGAACGTGACTAATGTGTATGGGAAGTGTATTAGAATGATTAAATTGGGAATACTACGAGCTACATTGACACGTTATTGAAATAATACCCATGGAGCATAGGATAGGTCTCGCGAGAAGGGGACTTACATACCAGTTCTCATCTATAGCGATCACCTGTATTGTGTGGTTAACTTCCTGACTTATCTTGTACCATCCCTACTTGTAGTTCACCAGTTCGTTCTCTTATCTGATTCTGAGGAACTAATTTTCTATCGAACCTCTATCAGGCCACAACTAGTTATTATTCAACTTCCATCACGCCACAACTAGTTATTATTTATTATTCAACTTCCATCACGCCAAAAGTTATAACGAAAAAAGCATGAAGAAGAGAATTGGCGACAAATATAACAGATTAGTAAGAGTTTAAAATCACGTGTCCACAGGACATGAAGGTTAGACAGACATTTATCTAAGCTCTATGCTCCTTCAGGAGCTAAAGGGTTATAACAATGAATGTCTGATTTCTGATTAAAAAGGTGGTCCCATAGCAGAAACTGCAGAGGGAGTGAAGTGATAGAGACTTTACCTAACTAGGTTCAGATTTTTAATGTGATGGTGTAACCAGTTCTTTTTCTCGCTGCCTTTGTCTTCTCTATGTCAATAACAGAATTAAATACCCATTTATGTTTGATATAAAACAAGGAGATCATTTTAATATGTCCCCAGTACTTTTCTTTCTGGGCTTTTCAGTCTAACTGAGTTTTTCTTACCCCGCGAAATTCCCGTTTAACGACTGCCTGGTAATGCTATGAACATGTTTCCTCTATTATCACTACAACCCACGACAGCCAGCATCAAACTTCAAAAGTGAAGTATTAAAGGAAGATGGTCCAATTGACTAGAAGGGACTGAGTCTGCAACCAGGTAGTTCGTCATCGTCTCGACACCCAGCCCTTCGGAACCCGAGCAGAAGAGTCCCAGTTACGATGATTTGACCATGTCTACAAGACCGGATACCTGGGAGCATCAGACAATCCCTGAAGGACAGAAGACTGGGCTGGAACAAGGCGAAACGGAAAACAGTCGAGAGGATAACATGACGCTCTCTTTGGTTAACATTATACATCCAACATTAGAACGGCTAAGCCAGTAAGTATGTATGTTTATTAATATCTTGAAAGTGTCTTGATTTGTTAGTAATATGATGTCAAAGGTCACAAGACTAAACTCTGTTGTCATTGATTATTGTCATAAAGCCTCTTTTTTGTTTGTTTACAAGTCATTGATTAAACCTCAGCCGCACAATTTTGCTCTGTTGACTCTTCTTAACTGATTCAAATCTTCTCAATGTGTCTGATATATCTGTTAAGCCAGTGGTCTTATGGAAGCTTTTGCATGAGGAGTACCAAGAGATAAATCCCAGGAACAAATTATTTATTTTTCGTTGGCTGTGGTCAGAGGCTTTCTCCAAGAGTTTGTCTCTTCTTGTTTGAGCTTAACGTTTGTTAAAGAAAAGATTTCCGGAAGGATTATTGAAGTATCCTCAAAGGTACCAGCAGACAAACATTTCCCGCCATAACAAAGGTCCATTGCAGATTACTAGGCCATGTCTATCGTAGTAGGATATCTCCTATTTCTTTGTGTAGTTGTACAGGATGAACTACTCAACTGGTAATAGTGTTTGTGTAACATTACTGTAACTAACAATTGTAAACAACATACAACAGAAACCATTGAACAGTCAATGATAAATACAAACTTGTATCGACTTGGATCGATGATGTTGTATTTCCTCACATAAATAATGTTATCACACCCCTCTGTAATCACACACAGCTGTAATCTGACTACTGTTCCATCCAGAGATTCCTCCACTAGCAGCATCGGGTCCTATGTTTTAAAAACAAGCAGTTTTTCAAGTCATTAAAAATATTGTTACATTATTACGAGGGTATCCTGGTCAGCAATCCCTTGTTTATCACAATAAGTTTAACGACCTGGTCATGATTTTTACTTGAAAGTGTAGGCATTTGTACACCCCTGTCTAGTTCTCAGGCGTCTATGATGAGACACAGGTAGACAAGACCTACTGAACCGTCATTGACATATGTTGTACACGGGATCCAATATGAGGCTGTGCTAGCAGTCTGGCAGCTTCATCATGTAATACAGATTGCTACAACAACCAAAACCGACAGAGGATGTCAATACTCCGTATGCAGCGAACAAGAAACTGATGATGTTTATGATGATGTTGATGATTATAAAAATGATCATTATGATGATGATGTTGATGATTATAAAAATGATCATTATGATGATGACATTGATGACTATAAAAATGATCATTATGATGATGATGTTGATGATTATAAAAATGATCATTATGATGATGACGTTGATGATTATAAAAATGATCATTATGATGATGACGTTGATGATTATAAAAAATGATCATTACGATGATGACTTTTATGATTATAAAAAAGATCATTATGATGATGATGTTGATGATTATAAAAATGATTATTATGGTGATAACGTTGATGATTATAAAAATGGTCATTATGATGATGATGTTGATAATTATAAAAAAAATTATTATGATGATAACGTCGATGATTATAAAAATGGTCATTATGATGATGATGTTGATGATTATAAAAGCGATCATTATGATGATGATGTTAATGATTATAACAATTTTCATTATGATGATGATGTTAATGATTACAAAAATGATCATTATGATGATGATGTTGATGATTACAAAAATGATCATTATGATGATGATGTTAATGATTATAAAATGATCATTGTGATGATGATGTTGATGATTACAAAAATGATCATTAAGATGATGATGTTAATGATTATAAAAATTATCATTATGATGATGATGTTAATGATTACAAAAATGATCATTATGATGATGATGTTGATGATTACAAAAATGATCATTATGATGATGATGTTGATGATTACAAAAATGATCATTATGATGATGATGTTAATGATTATAAAAATGATCATTATGATGATGATGTTAATGATTACAAAAATGATCATTATGATGATGATGTTGATGATTACAAAATTGATCATTATGATGATGATGTTGATGATTACAAAAATGATCATTATGATGATGATGTCAATGATTATAAAAATGATCATTATGATGATGATGTTAATGATTATAAAAATAATCATTATGATGATGATGTTAATGATTACAAAAATGATCATTATGATGATGATGTTGATGATTATAAAAATGATCATTATGATGATGATGTTGATGATTACAAAAATGATCATTATGATGATGATGTTAATGATTAGAAAAATGATCATTATGATGATGATGTTAATGATTATAAAAATGATCATTATGATGATGATGTTAATGATTACAAAAATGATCATTATGATGATGATGTTGATGATTACAAAAATGATCATTATGATGATGATGTTGATGATTACAAAAATGATCATTATGATGATGATGTTAATGATTATAAAAATGATCATTATGATGATGATGTTAATGATTATAAAAATGATCATTATGATGATGATGTTGATGATTATAAAAATGATCATTATGATGATGATGTTAATGATTACAAAAATGATCATTATGATGATGATGTTGATGATTACAAAAATGATCATTATGATGATGATGTTGATGATTACAAAAATGATCATTATGATGATGATGTTGATGATTACAAAAATGATCATTATGATGATGATGTTGATGATTACAAAAATGATCATTATGATGATGATGTTGATGATTACAAAAATGATCATTATGATGTTGATGATTACAAAAATGATCATTATGATGATGACGTTGATGATTACAAAAATGATCATTATGATGATGATGTTGATGATTACAAAAATGATCATTACGATGATGACGTTGATGATTACAAAAATGATCATTATGATGATGACGTTGATGATTACAAAAATGATCATTATGATGATGATGTTGATGATTATAAAAATGATCATTATGATGATGATGTTAATGATTACAAAAATGATCATTATGATGATGATGTTGATGATTACAAAAATGATCATTATGATGATGATGTTGATGATTACAAAAATGATCATTATGATGATGATGTTGATGATTACAAAAATGATCATTATGATGATGATGTTGATGATTACAAAAATGATCATTATGATGATGATGTTGATGATTACAAAAATGATCATTATGATGTTGATGATTACAAAAATGATCATTATGATGATGACGTTGATGATTACAAAAATGATCATTATGATGATGATGTTGATGATTACAAAAATGATCATTACGATGATGACGTTGATGATTACAAAAATGATCATTATGATGATGACGTTGATGATTACAAAAATGATTATTATGATGATGATGTTGATGATTACAAAAATGATTATTATGATGATGATGTTGAATACGATGGGAATGCCCTATATGTGCTTCTGCTTTTCTTTTACTTCCACGTTTTGGTCACAATGTGACTTTGTTGACGTCTGGGTGACTTGAAACACACGTGACAGGGGATGACAGAACTAAAAGACGCATAAACAAATAAGCAGACAGGCAGACTGACGAAAAACCATACTAACATATAGATAGATAGATAGATAGATTGATAGATAGATAGATAGATAGATAGATAGATAGATAGATAGATAGATAGATAGATAGATAGATAGATAGATAGATAGATAGATAGATAGATAGAACGAACGAACGAACGAACGAACTTTATTTTCAAAGGGTTGAGAATTGGGCACGCAGGCCCGTCTGACATTCTGATAGATAGATAGATAGATAGATAGATAGATAGATAGATAGATAGATAGATAGATAGATAGATAGATAGATAGACTGATTGATTGATAGATTCATGGATTCATAGATACATAGATACATAGATAGATACATAGACAGAGACAGAAGATAGATAGATAGATAGATAGATAGATAGATAGATAGATAGATAGATAGATAGATAGATAGATAGATAGATAGATAGATAGATAGATAGATAGATAGATAGATAGATAGATAGATTAGAGTTACTGGTTGAATGATTGATAATTTTTTTAACAGATATTAAAATGCAAACTTACCGAGCTAATTTCAGGTTTGTCGACAGGTATCAATCTTACTTGTATGAAGGCGTGATCTGTAAATCCGTTTTTGATTTGTTCCGAGTTGTCCAAGACACCATTCACGATTTTGCGAAAGTTTAGAATGTTCTCAGAAAGATCTAGACATGAGGAAGATGAGCTTATCTTATTTAAGGACAGTTTAATAGAAAAGACGTGGTATGTTATTTAATCGTCTGCTCGACTCTTACCAGTTTACTTGTGTTTATTCCAGTTAAGCTGTTTTCTAGTGCTATGTTTACATCTCTGATTGATAATATTGTAACTGTATTTCTCTTCTACATTTATCATATTTTCGGAGTTTAAGCTAAATGTTAAAATTACATTGTGAATTTAACATTCTTGAAAGCACTATGTGGCCGTGTATGTTTATACGGCACTAGTAGTTATATTGATTTTATGTAGTCAGAGTTAATCCTTCATTTGTTGTGGTGATTCAAGTGCTAACTGGCGTTCCGCCAGAGATCGTAATACTTGACTTTTTGTTATTTTTTCAACCAAGGAATGTTCTTCCCTTTGAGTTTGGTGATAAGCAAAACAGTTTCAGCACAACAACGTATATCCACAAGAAATTATTGTAAAGTTCCACAAATAGCAATGTAGAAAAATTCAATTAGAGTTTATTGATGTAATTAGACAAACACTGTAAATTTCACAATGATGATTGGTTATCCGATATGAAAAAAATATGTAATCCAACTGAATAATATAGGTACATCCAGATAGAATAATATATGTATATCCACAAGAAATAATTTACTGATTTGTTTACTCAAAAACTTGTCTTCGTATCCTCAAAGACGAAGTTCTCCTAACGCTATCAGTAAAAATCCTCTAGTCTAAAATCATGGTATCCTTGGAATCATAAGTCCTGAAATCGCTACCTATCGCCCACAACTCTTCTATTTATACTATTTCTTCTTTTTTCCCGCCTTTTTTCACACGACCCGTCCTTTTTTTCACACGACACAATAATTAACATTTGCACTCCTCTCCTCAGCTTTTAGACCTTTTTGCACACGACATTCTGTTATTTCAACTTTATTTTCACATGTGTGATCTTTTCCAACTTAACAATAGGATTAAAAAAAAAACACCAGATCACACAAACATTCATTTCCCACTTTCGCGCTTATAAAACCCATTCATTATTATCTGGGACTGACCTACGTTTGCCCTGTCAGAGCAGTTACTGGCAACTGAACTTTGAATGAATACTGCGTTTTGTGTAAAAACGTCTTATTTGCTTTTAAGATCTGTCATTCTTACATGTAGCATTTTCTAGCACATATAAATGCTTATCGTGAAGTAGGAGGGACAACGCTAGCGTGAAAGGTCAAGCGGTCACAACTATACAGGTGATAAATGTTGTTAACTGATCCACAGTACAGCGGACATTTCTTTGATTGAACACATATTTTTTTCTAAAACATTATTTTCTTGTCAAATACTGGGTGTCGGGACATCGTATTTTTATTATTTTGAATGAATCTTTTTCCGTGGATCCTTAGTCCAAAGACTGCCACAACAGTCAGCGGACATCATGCCTAATGGCGTCTTGTAGGGCAGCAACAAGATGTCCCCATTTTGTCTGTGACCATCCTTCATCACAGAAGATCATGCTTTGCGTCTCAGCCTCTTCTGTTCTCCGCCAAGTTGTCTTCTGTCTCTCTTTCGCCGTTCTTCTGGGGTCCATATCGTACATGTTCTTCTGATGCTGTCAGGTTCTGTTCTGAGGACATGGCAACCCTGTTCCTGCGTATGTCGACAATGATGGTGTAGTTATAGTTTTAGCTGCACCGTGTAAGCTTCTTCTGGTTGCAAATAGTATTTGACAAAAACAAATCAAAGAATTTTCCTAAGGCAGGTTGTGTGGAAGGAGAATAATTTAGACATTTTTGTTTCTGTTACTCTCCAGCACTCTGCACCGTACAAACGAACACAAAGTACGCAATTCTCTTAAATTGGTGTTTGTGCTGTACTGGTAAGATTTCCAAATATTGTTTAGGTTGGTGAACTCTGTTCTGACTTTATTCATTCCGTTACAGGATGATTAGTGGTACCTCAGACATGTTTTATTTTTTCTTGTAATGAAACGTACTGACCAGTAACCACAGTTGTGGAATGGGAGTCTTGGATTCCGACAATCACGGAGATAATAATTGTCGTTTTTGACGAAAACGTTTTTGCTTCTTTCTCAGAGTAAAATTTGCCTTCAATTCATCGCCTTTGTCAGCTCAGTAGTGAGAGAAAGTCAACAATAACATAGAGAGAGCGAGGGAGAGAAAGAGAAAGTTAGTGAATGACAGACAAATACATATAAGTTGTTGTAAAGAAAAAAAAAAGATCTTACTTACGCGCTCTTACTTAACCAAATAGGTTGAAAGGAACGCGCCTCGCCAGAAGAAGGCAAACACCGAACCAAAAAAAAAAAAAAATCTTACTTACTTACTTAGTCGTTTCTCTTCTACTGTGAGGTGTAGAGATTTGGAAGAGAAAGCGCCATACTATCATATAGGCTGTCTTCCATTCTAGTCCCCGGTCCTTAAGAGATTGTCCATTTGTGTCCTCCCAACGAACTCTGGGGGTCTGGATCTTTGGCTCTTAGTTTCCTATACTTGTCATGGTAGCCGATGTTCTCCCAATCTGCAGACATGGCTAAACCATCTTAGTTGGGACTGTTCTCCTTGGGTCTGCTGAGGTTGGGTTTTTAGGTCATGACGTATCGTTTGGTTGCGAATCATATCTCTTCTTGTTACTTCAACCATCTTCCTTAGATATCCCATTTCCGAGGTTTAGATATGACTTTTGTAGGATGTAGTCTTTGCCCATAACTCGCATCCATGTGTCAAGACTGTGACTTAGATGGAGCAGTGTACAGCTAACTTCTTCTTGCCAACTTTTCTGTTCTGAGGAATCAGCAATTTGTGGCATGAAAATGTCGCCCAGCTACTGTGACATCTCCGAGGTATTTAAAGTGGTTGACCTGCTCCATGACTTGTTCTCTCAGTTTAGTCTGATCCCTTCTTACCTCTCGTTAAATCACCATGCTTTTTTTGCAGCTGCTGATGACCATCCCTCTCTTCTTCAGCTCTTCATTCCAGACTTGCAGATTGTATTGAAGATGAGCCTCTTACTTCACAATCAGGGCAACAGCATCGGTAAATGCCAGCTCTGAAATACAAACCTGTCTCATCTTCTAGTACACCACTGAATACTTTCTTTTAACCCTTACATGTTTTTATGACATCGTTCATGAGGAGTATGAAAAAGAAACGTGACAGGGTATCACCTTGTCGTACATCAGTGGTGGTCCTGGACTCTTCTTACTTTTTGGTTTGCCATCTTAATATAATTTTTGCAAGACGAGTAGAAGCTCTAAATGGCATCGTGCAGAAGCTCTATATGACATGAATCAGAGGTGCTGGAACGCTAACCTTGACGTGCAGTCCCAAAGTTTGCTCTAGGGGACCTTGTCAAACGCCTTTTACGGATCCAAGTGTAGTGGATTTGATGGTACTGTATGGTTGTGATATTACCTAGTGTGATGCATGAGGTCAGCTGTGAAGGCTCCTGAGATAAATGTAGCTGTGAATTTACAGAAGGCCCTTCTTGCTACCACTTACGACCTCACACATATCTTTTTTTTTAATAATGAATGTGGCTACGTTAAAAATCTAGGGTACTGAAATGTAAGGTGTTGTATTAGTATATACATACACACACGTATATTTAATAAGTCTAATAATATTAATAAACTTTATAACACACTGAACTAACTCAAGGTGTTTAAAATTTTGATATTAAATTTTCTTTAAGTTTATTTGTTCTGAACCAAGGATTTATTTTGGTCAGAACATATGAAAGGTTTTGAAATTATGAATGAAATGCATGAATATATGGCATAATAAATGAAAGGTGTGTACATATGTATTTTACAAGACTAGTTAATATTACTACTGTTTATATTTGTAATTTATCTGGGAGAACGATTAATGGATGTGCTGTTGGGGTGGCTTCATCACTCCCAGTCTATGACTACCAAACATTGTCCATTTTCTGATGGGAGGAATACAAGTTTATTTCCCAACATGGTATGTTCTAGTTGATGGGAATATAGTTGGTGTGTAGTTAGAAACTAAGTTGGTGAATGTCCAGCAGGCCAGACGCTCACGTATCTTTGACTGAGTAGTTCTGGTGCTGGAATCTGGTGGCCCCACCTCTCCGTGCTTGGGGGCAATCTAAGGCTGCTCTGCCAAAATACTCGACTGCACGGGTCCACACTTGTATTTTTCAACACAGCATTTGACACCACTTTGGTGCCAAATAAAAAAACTCCCAGTTCAGAATTATGAATAGAGAACACAGTTATATGCTAGCAAAACTCAGCTGAGCTGCTGGCTCTAGTATGGCGTCCCTCTAAATATTGCAATTAGCTTCTGGGAATTACACCACTGAAGAATTACTGTGTCTACTACTGGACAATTTATGATGAATGGCAAAAATGCGCGTCTGAGCGCAGATAATATGTTTATCTGTGGCCAATCACCGCCTTTCCCCTTTTTCAAATTTCAAACCTCCTACCAAAAGTCAATTCAGTCATACCTCAGTCAAGTATGTATTATTGTCTGTTGGTCCGTCTGTCTCTACTTGCGTTTTTTACAAAAACACACTTGTTTATACATGCATTTCCTACACGAATCTGCCTCTAGAGTTATTTTTAGCCACAACTTTCCACTAATTCCCCCTTCTCTTTCATTCATCTAGATTTTAGCACTTGAGTCTCAAGGCCGCAATTTTTTGAAAATTAGTGACATTTTTTTGTTTCAATGCAGTCGCTCGCTGATATGAACAACACAGTCTTTTGTCAATATTTTCATTATTATCTATCCGTCTGTATAAATGAAAGCATATTATTTCTCTGCTCAAGATGGGCCATCAGGCCAGCTAGGTTTTATATTCCTAACATTATTATTAAGAAAAAGTTACTTTTCAAGGTTAGTTGTTTTTTTGAAATATGTTCGAGCATCTTCTGTAATGCGTTTGCCGCTGAATTCAAATAAAAGGACTAAGTATCGCAAAAGCGTCCAAGAAATGACTGTTGCGTATAATAGCTAAGGTCCCTTTTGTCCATTTCTTTACCTTGTGTCAACTTGGGGACGTGAATTTTTTCCCTTTCCCCACCAATTGCGTCTTTTTAGCCTTGCTAGTTTCAAGCACGTGTTCAGTCATATTTTTCTTTTTGATCTCCGTTCTCATCCCGTCTACAAGGGTAAACGTTTTGCCTTCACGTCTAACAAGTTGGTTTCCATGGCGGGTGGTGACCCGCGGCATGGGCGATCATGTCTTCTAGTAGCTTACGCATTATTTTTATCCCTACATTTTATCTTTGGAGATATTTTAACGTTGAATCACTGTTAAATTTATCACACATCTCCCCACTTGAAAACATGCCTACGGCAAGTTCCAAAACCAGTGATACACATAGACAAAATTACTCCTCACGCCTGCCACTACTCTAATTTTGATCACAGGGGTGCCGACTGAGGAAATCTGCACCGACATTCAATTTGCCTGGGATATATTGGATACTAAACTGATAAGGTTGAAGCAATAAAGACCACCTCAGCAATCTTGCGTTTTCATGCTTAGCCTGAGATAAGAATACGAGGGGCTGATGATCCGTCTGGACCACAAAAGTCCTACCATACAGATAGATTTGAAACTTCTTTATTGCCCATATTAACGCTAAACATTCTTTTTCGCTTGTGGAATATCCTTGCTCCGCTTTATTCAATTTGCGGCTTGCATAAGCGACTGGGTTCAATTCCCCATCAGGTGAAGATGATCTTTGCAACAAAGCCGCCCCGAGTCCTACATTACTTGCATCTGTTCTTACGACAAAGTCCTGTGTCAAATCAGGCAGTTTGAGAATAGGCTTGCTAGTGAGTTTTTCCTTTAAGTCTTGGAACGCTAATTCACTTTGCGCAGTCCAAATAATTTTATCTGGAAGTCCCTTGCGAGTCAGATCAGTCAGAGGAGCACAAATAGAGTTAAAATCTTTGATGTATTTTTGATAAAATCCGCATAACGACACGAATGATCGCACGTCCTTTTTTGTTTGTGGTCTAGGTGCTCTCTGCAGTTTTTCCAAGTTCTTGGGATCAGGGGTCATGTTACCCTGATATACAGTGTGTCCCAAGAATTCCAACTCTTTGCATCCAATACAACATTTTGTTGGCCTAGCAGTTAAGTTCGCCTCCCTAAGCCTATTAAATAACATTTTTAGAGCGTCAATGTGTTCTTCAAATGTCTCTGTGGCGACGAGAATATCATCCATGAAATTCGTGATACATGGGTTATTCAGGGGATCCAACAATTTGCGCATCATCCTTGAAAATACACTCGGAGCATTTTTCAATCCGAATGGTAGCATGTTGAATTCATAATGTCCTTCCGATGTGCTAAATGCTAAATAAGGTCTCACTTCAGGCTTCACTGGAATCTGGTAATAGCCTTTACTAAGATCCACCTTTGAAAAGTATTTTGCCTTGTTGTTTAATCTGGCAAATAACTGTTTTGTGTCTGGTAATGGATCCACTTGTCCTTCTGTGACAGCATTCAGTTTCCTGTAATCTATGCACAGTCTGTGTTCCCCAGACGGTTTCCTCAACAAAACGACACTGGAGCTAAAAGATGATTCACTGTGTGAAATAATCCCCTCCTTCAACAAATAATCTATTTCTTCCTTCAATGCCTTCTCCTTCGCGAACGGAATAGAATAGGCTCTCATACAGATTGGGTTTGAGTCTACCAGTTTCATGTCATACTGTAGCAAATTTGTATGGCCTGGTTTATCTGTTAATACATCTGTATGTTCCTCCAGAACCTGTTGAACTCTCTCCCTCTGATTTTTAGTCAGGTGCTTACTGACTTTTACCTGTGCTGCTGTTTCACAAGGATGTAATGGGTATTCATGTGAGGTGAGTGGTTCCTTTTGCATTTGAGTTGCGATAGCCAAGGTCAGTAAGGGGGTGCTTTCCTGGAGTGGTCTGTCCAGATATTTCTTTAACAGGTTTACATGATAAACTTTCTCCTTCCCCTTTTTGTCAATTTTATAGTTTGTTCTAGACACCTTCTCTAGAACCGTATATGGACCTTGCCATCCAATTTGTAATTTATTCTGGCTGCCGGGTAGTAGAAGAAGCACCTTCTCTCCCACAGCTAGTTCTCTATCCTTTGCCTTCCTATTAAAATATGCTGCATGTTTCTTCCTGGCTTGTCTCAAATTATCATTTGCCAGTTTCCATCTAGCTTTCAGACGAGTGGTCAGTTCGTTCACGTATTGATAAGATGAGGTAACAGTCTCTTCCGCCTTCTCATCTGTCCAGGTCCTTAATAGTGCTACATCTGGACCTTTAATTTATCATACTTATTTTTCATGGAACCCGTCGGGTCCCTTCCATTAGAGGCACTATAGTGAGGACTTTTCTTCCTAGAATCATCACTCACAAATCGACCACTACTAATTTTTTTCTTGGGTTTGTCATCCCACTTTAGATTGCTTATGAGAGATCTTCGCTCTCTTTTCTGTTCTTCCAGTTTATATAATCCTGACCGAGGGATTGTCAGCTTATTCTGGGTTAAATTTCTTTGTACTCGTCGCATAGTGGCCATGTTAATCCATTCAAGTGAAGACTGGGTGTGAAAAGGGGGCTCCCATTGCACTTTGTCTACCTGAGTATAATAGTTTTTCTTTCCAGGCCTAAGAGTGCCCCGTGGCGTTTCTAGGTCCTGCACATATTTTCCCTTTGTGGGTGTTCCCTCATGAAATACGCCACATGCTTCTACAAAGTTTTCAATATCGACATTTACGTCGGGCCAATAGTATTTGCGAGCAACCTTTTGGCAGATGGTACCGACTTTTTCATGGTCCCCATCTTTTCCAACATGTAAGCTCCTTATTAAATTTTCCCTATATACCTTGGGAAGAACCACCTGTCCGTGACCAGTGGATCTAGTTCCTGTCCTCCTATATAGCAATCTGTCCTTCATAAAATATTCCCCCTTGCTCGGCGGTGTGTGGCATTTGGGCATTTTTTTAAAACATGGCTTGAGTGTCCTATCCTCAGCCTGCGCCTTCCTCATTGTGGTAAAGTGGGATGATATAAATATTTATAGGGACTTAGTGTACTGACTGAGATCAGCTGTGAAGGTATCTGTATCTAATATGTGTAGTGTTTTACAGATAACCTTACTTACTGCTACATATTTATATCTCAGTCAGAATTATTCTGGAATATTGTGTTGGCAACGTTATATGTCTAGGGTTATGCAAATGATGAAGTGTAAGTCACCACAACAACAACAGATAAACAATTTAATTATTCCACCACACTTGACAATACTGTGACACTCACAAACAGTCAACACTCTAGAAGACTATCTTAAAAGATTCAATGATAAATTTCAGATATGTACATATGTATTGATTTTCTCTACAATAGTGATCCTGATTCAACTACACAGTGAACCAGGCAATATAATAACATGTAATTTCAAATATTATGTACACAGATATAAATGTGGTCTTTGCATTGACATACAATATTAGTATTCTATGTGTGTGAGTTGTGATGTGGTAATATGAGGTAATACTGGTTTTGTTCTTCAAGATAGATTCTTATTAGACATCATGACTGCATGTGCTTGTGTATGTTTGGAACTAGTATTGGAGATGGTCTCAGTTCCGAACATTAAAACAATTAATTGCCCCTCTTTAATTAAGTTAGTGTCATTTACGAGGGGTACATAGTGTTGAGCTCTTTTGGCCACAGTGGGCTTAACTTTCGTGATGGCGGCAGGCAAGGACTCCTCTGCTCGACTATTCACTGTTTCTGAAGACACCTCACTGGTTACTATAGGGACCCAAGAGTATGTTGTAGCCTCTGGATTCAGCAAACGCTCAGACCAGGTGCGGCTTCAATAACTAGGACCACAGTCCCAAAATTCAAGGAAATAAACACAGATACGTTGACTAGCACTGAATGTAGGCACAAATACTGGCACAAATTCCCATCTGCTTATGTTCCAGGCTTTTATTTAGCAAAAATATGAGCTGGCTTCAACGCACTGTTGCTTTATCAAGCTTATTTGAACTAGTGGTCTCGAACTAACGCTATCAATTAACTATATTAACAGACCTAACCAATCAGGCCATCTCTACCCAATCGTTTGAAAAAAAGTACTCTTACTTCCGTCTCCCTTGACAACAAAAGATAGCATTTATAGTCCGACTAATCGTGTTTAGCCTTACATATCATTCCATCCAATCAATTCAAATGTAACTTGTGGCCTATTTCCGTACAATGGTGGTTTAAAATTCTGCCACTGAGCGACTCCGAGTTTTTAGGTTGTCTGACACCCTCATTATTTTCTTTTGCCTATAATTTATTAATTCCTGGACTATTTGCGTAACACTTAACATATTCTGTGTCAGCAAGCCCTAAGGAATCCAAATATCTCAATCTAAGGGAGCTAGGTGGCTGCGTTCAAAATGTGCATTTTCTACCACCTCCTGTTCACTTCAATCCCCATGTGGTGTCTGGGTACTGTCATGTTTTCAAACGTAAATCCATCTAATGTCATCTTTCCTAATAAGCGTTTTCCAGGTTTTTTAAAACCTAACTCTGGGAAGGGTAGTGTTTTTATCACTGTCCGTCTGAAAAAAAGTTAGTGCATGTGGCCTTACACGCGTGATAGTAGTAATTGTATATCGCGTTACGCTTGTTGGGGGTGGCATTAATAGCGAGACGCGTGTTTAGTGTTGCATGCGTTCCTGATTTTCAGCCCTCCCTTCTTTCCATCCTACATCCATCTGTCCATTCGTAGTGTAATTAATTTAGGTCATACGCAGTGTGCCTCTCAATGTTTTTTCTTAGAAATGCAATACCCGTTTTAATGTGTTGTGAAAACGCTTGTATTATGCAGTGGCTTATATTTAACGTGGAAACGTTACAATTTGCAGACGAAGCATAAAACAAAGGGGATTTCGAGTACTGTCATTGTGACAGCACTGTTCTTTACCCTTCTTCTTCCTTTTATAGAATTTATTTGTTAGGCTTTACATTTACTTTTTAATTTATATATGTGGATTAGAATTTCTCACGACAAATCCTCCCCTCTTAAAACAGACGTTATATGTCAGTCTATAATTCTATATACACATAGAGAAATTTATTCTTTCTGGGGCTTACGGTGATTCTCGTCACACGGATGGCGGCTTAAAAAATCCGCTTCCATATTTGTTTTTCCACTTATATACTCTATGCTAAACTCAAATGGCTGTAGCAATAATGACCAACGGAGTAATCTAGTGTTCTCATGCCTAGCTTGTGCTAGAAACGACAAGGGTTTGTGATCCGTTTGCAACTTAAATGCCTTCCCATACAGATAAATATTGAATTTCTTTATCGCCCATATTACTGCAAGACATTCTTTTTCGCTAGTTGAGTAGTTGGTTTCAGCTTTATTCAACTTTCTGCTAGCATATGCCACTGGGCTTAATTCCCCATCCAATGCATCTGATTTCTGTAGCAGAGTTGCACCTAACCCAATATTACTGGCATCCGTTCTTACTACAAATTCCTGACTTAAGTCAGGTAGTTTCAAAATAGGTTTACTTGTGAGCTTTTCCTTCAATTCTTGGTAAGCCATTTCACATTGTGGTGTCCATGTAATTCGATCTGGGTTTCCTTTACGTGTCAAATCAGTTAACGGTGCACATATGGAATTAAAGTTTTTTGATATACTTTTGGTAGAAACCACATAATGAGACAAAGGATCTCACGTCTTTCTTGGTTTGTGGTCTCGGGGCTTTCTTTAGTTTCTCCAAATTCTTTGGGTCAGGGGTCATATTCCCTGATAAACTGTGTGTCCCAGGAATTCCAATTCTTTACATCCAACGCAACATTTGGTTGGTCGGGCTGTTAAATTCGCTTCCCTAAGTCGATTAAACAGCATGTTCAGAGAGTCAATGTGTTCCTCAAAGGTTTCTGTTGCTATAAGGATATCATCCATGAAATTTGTAATGCATGGGTTATTCAGAGGGTCCAATAATTTTCTCATCATTCTAGAGAAGACACTAGGTGCATTCTTCAATCCAAATGGCAATCTGTTAAACTCATAGTGTCCTTCTGAGGTACTAAAAGCTAGATATGGTCTAACCTCAGGCTTTACTGGAATTTGATAGTATCCTTTACTCAAATCCACTTTTGAGAAATACTTAGCTTTATTTAGCCTGGCAAACAACTGATTTGTATCCGGCAATGGATCCACCTGTCCTTCTGTAATAGCATTCAGTCTCCTGTAATCTATACAGAGTCTATGTTCTCCAGAGGGTTTCCTTAAAAGTACAACACTGGAACTATACGAAGATTCACTGTGTGAAATAATTCCTTCCTTCAACAAATAGTCTATCTCTTCCTTCAAAGCTTTCTCCTTAGCAAAAGGAATCGAATAAGGCTTCATACAGACAGGTGTGGGGTCTATCAGTTTCATATCATATTCCAATAAGTTTGTATGCCCCGGTCGATCTGTTAACACCTCTGTATGATTATCTAGAACCTGTTGCACTCTCTGCTTCTGATTTTTCGTTAAATGCGTACTGATTTTCATCTGTGCCGCTGTCTCACAGGGGTGTAATGGATATTCAAATGATGAAAGTGGTTCCTTCTTCATCTCCATTGCAATGGACAAGGTTAGCAAGTGTGTCTCTTCCTGATGTTCTCTTTCCAAATATTTCTTCAGGAGATTCACATGATAGATTTTTTCTTTCCCCTTCTTATCTATCTTAGAATTGGTTCTAGACACCTTCTCTAGAACTGTATATGGACCTTGCCATCCAATTTGTAACTTATTCTGATTTCCGGGTAAAAGAAGCAGTACCTTCTCTCCCACAGCCAAATCTCTGTCTTTTGCCTTCCTGTTATAATAAGCAGCATGTTTCTTCCTGGCTTGTTTCAAATTTTCATTGGCAAGTTTCCAGCCAGTTTTTAAACGAGTGGTCAGCTCATTTACATATTGGTATGAGGATGTAATATTTTCCTCTGCTTTTTCATCCGTCCACGTTCTTAACAGTGCTTCAAGTGGACCTTTTATTGGCCTTCCAAACAATAATGTTGCCGGGGGCCATACCGGTTGAACTATGGGGTACCTCCCGATAAGCAAAGAGGGCGGCGTGAAGGTACTGATCCCATGTATCTGGTTTTTCGTGTGCCAACTTTCTCAGGATCGACATCAACGTGCCGTTAAATCTTTCCACTTGGCCGTTCCCTTGGGGATGATACACACTACAATGGTAGTGTTTGGCCTGGAAGATCCTGAAAACTTCTTCAGTTAGTTTCCCCTTGAACTGAGAGCCATTATCAGTCAAGATTTGATTGGGAAAGCCTAACCTTGTGAAAATTGTGAGTAATGCCTCTGCCACATGTTTAGAATCAATCGATGACAGGGCTACCGCCTCTCCCCACATAGAACAAGTGTCCACCAGAGTCAGAATGTAGCTGTTCCTTCTCTTAGTTCGAGTGAGAGGTCCCACAAGATCCACGGCAACTCTCTCAAAGGGTGTTCCCACTATGGGCATTTCTCCCAGAGTTGCTAGTGCAGTCCAATGTTTAGGTGCTACTCGTTGGCACTCTGGACAGGATTTTACATATCGTTTGATATCTTCAGTTATTCCTGGCCAGAAATAGTGACAAGCTATTCGCTGTCCTGTTGCGCTGATCCCCATATGACCACTGAAGGGAATTGCGTGCCCTAGTTCCAACACTTTAGTCCTATATGAAGTGGGAAGAACCAGCTGTCCGTGACCATTGGATTCAGATCCAGCCTTCCTATAAATCAGTTTGTTCTTCATATAGAATTCTCCCTTGCCTGGAGGTGTATGTGATTTGGGCAACTTCTTGAAACACGGCTTGAGTGTTTTGTCCTCCGCCTGTGCCTTTCTCATCTCATCTGGATGAGTATTTATTGGATTATCCTCCTCCTTTTTAGACTGTGATCTGGTCTGCACTGTTGCCAATATCACAGGTCTCTTGGGATTCCCCAAGAAGACATATCTACACCCCAATATCAGAGGGTCACCCTTGTGTTACCGGGGCCTGAAAGGGGAGCAAAGAATAGTAACACTGTCCCCTACCAAGCATGTCGTAAAAAGCGACTAAGGAGGGTTGGGCATGGGGCCGGTTACACCATCCTGTAAAAAAAAAATTTAAACCACAAAAAACTTCAACAAATATGGACAAGTCAAATAAAGAAAATAAAACACAGCCATCCAAGACAGGGGAAGGTCCTCTCGCGGGGAGGCGTATGATGCAACACAGAGAAAGCCGAAAGGAGTCTGTGTTGCTGACTAACCTTCTTTCTTCTAGGAGAACTTCCAGATTTGGCACCTGGAATGTTCGGACATTAAACGAACAAGGGAAAGTGGCGCAAGTAGCAGCAGAAATTAGGGAATACAAAATC